>CM076576.1:113322323-113484735 GCA_034641835.2 Pinus albicaulis
AATGGTTTCTTGAGGTGGTTCTGTGTTTCTATGCAGGGTTTTTGTTTGAGTCTCTTGGTTTGAATTCATCAAATAAGTCTCAAGAGTGTTCTATTCAAATATTTTCACCAATGACTTAGTGAAATTTACATAAGATGAAGCAATAACATTTTCAAAAGAAATGGACTCAATTTTCCAACATGCATGGGCCTTACCTCTCAAATGCAGCGCTGCAACCTTGATGGTTTATTATTCTAAAATGTGGTGCCACTGTTGGAAGGTGTTTAGCTCCTCCACCCAATATTTGGCTGAACCTGAAGGTGAACCTCCAAAAGTAGATAGATGAAATCTATCTTGCCGCTCCTTTCCCTCCACCTTAATCTTGCAAAACCAAAAAAGAGTGAGCTGATTTCTGAACTTATGAGTGTGAGACTCATACTCTTTCAGGAAATCACTAAGGGTTTCTTCCTTAGTCACCTTTCCTCCTTATTTCATCTCCCGTATGGGAATTTTTTACCTCTGACTGTGCTGCCCATCATGGTGTGTGGCTGCATGCTTGCCTTCACCATGTGAAAATATAGGGTTTTCTCCGTTTTCAAACTTTCTTTGAGATTATCCATTAACATCCCTCCTAATATTTCTGAAATATTCATGGATTCTTTGCACATATTTGGGGAGAATACTTGTGAGTATATCCTCCTTATTCCTTCCAAGAGATGGATTCTCTCTCTTTCTCAACTTTTTGCTTCCTTCTAGGTGAGAATAGGAAGTGCGGGGGGCTTCCTTTTCTGTTTTTTCTTCCTCCTTTGGGACGCTCTTCCCTATTCTAAAAATAGATGAGATCAAGCTAATATTATTCATATTCTTCTTTTGATATCTTTCATGGGCTTGAAAGCCACTGGCTGAGCCAAGAAAGGTGCTATGATACCACTGTAATATCCCCGTTTAGGATTGCTCAATAAGGCATGCCTGAAAAAAGTCATTTTTCAGGAATGGCTGATATGAGACTTGAACCCAACACTTGGATCCCTTATAATAGAGAATCTAAGTCTGAAATCCAAGAGGAGACTCCAATGAAATCCTCTTAGATGGTTTAAACAAGTCTCCCACCTCTAACACTCTCCAGAAAATGCTCAGTTAAGGGGCTACAACAACACTTCACTCAAGCAAGGAAATGACAGCATAATATTTAGTGAGCCATGTCACATGTAGATATAATCAGCCATTAGATGTATGTATAGAAGAAAATGTATACAAACTCTTGAGGAATCCATTACTCAAATCAAGCAAAGAGACTCAAGAAGACATATTCATAAGAATAGAGAAACACTACTTTACATAGTTTATTCCAGGCTAAGACTGTTTAGTTTATACGAGATACTGCAGTAGAAAATACATAAATATATATATATATATATATATATATATATATATATATATATATATATATATATATATATATATATATATATATATATATATATCTGTAGAAATGTAAGCTCAAAGAAATATGGGGGAGAAAGATCTCAACCTCTGAAAAGATGATACATCAATCCCTTAAGAGGATTGGCTGGAAACTAGACAAAATGGCACTCCTGCAGAAATGTCAGAGTTGCTGGGTAGTAGCAACTCAAGAACTGGAAATAGATGGAGCTTGTTTTAGATGATGAACCCTCTGAAATAAACTCCTTCAATTGACCTTCCAAATGATAGGCTGATCCTATCATTGAATATCTCACCTCCCGAAGAAGAGGGAACTGCGCAGTCAAGGAAGAGGGATGCTCTTATGCTAATGGAAAATGGTTGGCCTGATGTCAATGATGATGGGAATAAACTTAGAAACTCCCTCACTAATCTCCCAAAGGAATGGAAACTCCCTCCTCTGAAATACAATGCCGGAAGTGGTGTTGAGAAACCCTCCCCTGCAACACCAAGCAACACAACTCACCCACCAATGGAGACTGCACTAGATTTGAATGGAATGCTTTCGCCTCAAGCCAGAATATGGGGAATATGAGAAAAATATCTTCCAAGAGATACTCTATGGAAGAGATGGGATTCTAGCTCGGGAACACCCAGTGCTATCAGCACTGCATCTCAGCTAAATAGCTGGAGAATGTACTTGTCTGAGAAGACAAGAAAAATGATAATCAAGACATGAATAACTATGGATGCCTCATTCTCATTTTAAAAAAATAAAAGGTTCCTTTCCATGGGCCCCACACCTTAGGGTTTCCTCCCCCAAGTGATCTTCCCCTCATGCAAACTGCGTTGCCCCACCAAGTGATCCTTATCTCTCATAACTGTGCAGTTGACTTGGCCTCCTTTAGACTTATCCATCTGCAATTTATCTCATTTCACACATGGGGTGTGAAATCCAGTTCTTTCTTAATACATTTTCACATTATAAGGGCCTTTTATTCAGATTTTATTGCCAATGGGTTTTCTTACCAATTTATTCTCCTCCTAGTGCAAAACAAAAGCTTTTAATATTCCATGAAATTTTGGGATATTACATAAACCCACTCACTTTCAAATTCCCTCATGTCACATCACTCATAATTTTGTAACATTTTTCATTTCCAAAGGTTTTAGTACCGAATGGTCGTTTTAGCCAAGAAACCACTATTTTGTAGCAAAATACACTGAGAAATTTCACTTTTCGCTACAAAACCACTGATACTTTCATAGTGAAAACACCCAGATTTACACTAAACATGATACGAAAGTGAGGTTTCCTATCTGTCATGTCAAGTTATTTGTTAGGTGTCAAAAAATCATTTGAAAATTATAAGTTAGATACCATTCAAGTCATTTACGGTAAATATCAAGGTACATGGTCAGGTTTGAAGTCATCATCACCATTTTAGGCATGTAGAAGTCATCATTGTGGTATGAGTCAACTCTCATTCTTCATTACTTCTTTGTGGGATATTGAGATCTGGAGAGAATTTCATTAAGCCAACATCGTGGCTGGTAGTTTCAAAGGTTGTAGATATCTTTGATCAAGCGAGGCATAAAACTATCAAGCAAGGTAGAGAAGACACAATAGAAACTATGGCTAAAAAAAGAAAGAAAAATAAGGGTGGCCAATGTCTAAGATATGAGCCATTAGATATGAATCTGATCGATGAAGACCCAAAAACTGTATAAGTCTTCAAAAGGACAAGATGTTTACAGTTTTGTGAAAGACTACAAGGTTGCCACGTACAGGTTTCCAAAGAAGTTGCTCTAAATTTCTGTGGAACAACTACCAAAGTGGGGATGCTAAATCTTACTATTACACTAAAGGTCATTACAAAAGAAACAGGGATTCCAAGGAGACAAGAGAAATGGTTCAAAGGGTTAAAATTCAAAAAGGAGGAGTGAAAATAGTTTATCAAGCCATTAAATAGTGAAATGGACCTTAAAAATTCCATTTGAAGGAGCTACATGAAGGATAACTAGTCAAATTTGTTGCTTATCATCGAGAAATATTTTACTTATGAAGGGAGATACCATAAAGTATATTCTTATTGTTAACACCGGAAAATTGTACAGCAGAAGATGACATCAATTAATGTTGAGCCCAAGGATTTACAGAACAGGAATACATTATGGAATCAAGAAGTATTTAAAATCTCTAAGGTTTTGAGAAAATCATATTTGAAGTAGTCATAAATTCTCAAATTCGTGCTTTTTCCTTCGAGAAGAGTGCCTTATGCGCGCCTTTTTTCCTGATAAGCAGGTATTCCTGGAAATAGAAAAAAATCACTTTCCGGGACCAAAACAAGCAAAGGACAGTTACTCCTTATGTGAAAGCCACCTAAGGACAACCAAGAATGCCTCCTTAGAAATTATGTGAGCACACAAAAGAATATTTGAGCACACAATGGAATCACACCTCTCCCTTGGGTCACCATCCATCATGTACCAAGGGAGGGAAGGAGAATTTGAAGCTCACCTATATAAACCCTCCAAAACATGAAAAAATGGTGATCACAAGGTTATGCTGGCCAAATTTTCCCCAAGCAACACCAAAATTGTGTGTGACTCAGAGCTGGAGCTAAAGATGACTTGATAGTTGGCCACACAACATATTAGTCCACCAAAGCAGAGCGAGAGAGTGAGATTGCATCAGAGGCAGAGCTTGGAAGGCAACATCCTTGCGTCGGGACCTAGAGACATTGCCTAGGTTCCCTTTGGCAAGTGGGTAAAATTTCTTCTCCATTTCGAACGTTTAATAAGAAGAGGCCATTGAGCCATCGTTTGCATTATTCTTGTTTGAAACTCTCTATATAGCTTCTTTTGTGCTTTTAGTTTTATTTTAACCAAAGCATACTTCAGCATACTACTTCCATTAAGTTTTATGCTTTTGAGCTCCCCCCACATTCTTCCTGTTACCAATAGTTTAGACAGTAGACCACACTCTCTAAGCTCGTGTGATTTCATACACTCGTGCGACTAATCTACCACATCACTTGCCATTTCAAAATTCTCTTACACTTTGCTAGTAAGATATCTCTTCATTTGCCTTTATATTTACACAATAGTTTAGCAAAAATGGCAGATAAGGTCCAAGAAAAATCTGAAGGAAGTGAAATCTCATTTTCTCATCATGGTTTAATAAAATTTCTAGTTTTTTATGAGCTCCAAAGACTAGGAAGAGATTGGTATTATTTCTTATTTGTTAGTGGTTTTGAATTGGATACCCTTACCCCTGCAAGAACTCCTAAACCTAGGGGTATCTCATCACCTTTAGTGGCAGAGCCAAATGAGCCAGCAAGAGTAGAGAAAATTGAACCAGTCATGATGGAAACAAAGAAATTGTAGAGTTTTGATACACCCATTGTTCCACCTGCAAAAAAAACGTCATTCAAACCTGCAAAACAAAAGAAATATGCGAGTAAACAAGGAAACAAAAGGATAACAAGGAGTCAAACGGTGGTTTTAGAAGACAGAACAATAGCTAAAGGAAATTTAGAAGACATATTACATGCCATTGATATTGAAGAGACTCCTATAGTCCAGGCTGAGGATATAGAAGAAGGTTGACAAAAACTAAAGAAATCCAATTCTCCAAAAAAACTAGAATTTGAAGGAGAAGATGCAGGTTTTATGTTCTAGGCAAGAAAGCCCATGAGAAGGAATGATAGAAAATTTTTGGAGAGCAGTAAAGAAGTTCATCTAGCTAATGATACTGTCAAGCCAACACAAGAAATTATTGATCTTTCATCTCTTGCAGAAGAATATACAGTTAGCAAGTCAAAGAAAGGAAAAAAAAAAAGTAATTGAAAAAATAGAGTTTGAACTCCTTGAAGAACAATTAAGGCTAGCTAACCATGAAATTTCAGTTATGAAGAAGGAAGAAATAAAACACAATGTCCAGAAGGTTCAGTTTGAAAAGATGAAAGAGATTTGGGAAGAGCAGGTTGACAGTGTTTCCAAGACCCTAGATAATAGACAACAATTAATGAAATCGACCATGCCATTGAGGAAAGAGTTGAAAAATGTGAGGAGAATGAATTTTCAATTTAAATCTACAAACCAGAAAGTTCAAGGATCAGGTTAAAGACCTCCAGGATCAGCTAGAACTAATCCATGAGGAATTGGAGAAGAAAGGCCTAAAAATGACAGTAGTTGAGGAGCCAATAGCTCAAGTCACCATCAATGAGGAAGAAACACATCAAGACTCCTAGTTAGAGCTATTTTATGGTTTTGAAGGTAAATGATATGTTGGAAACAATTTTTTATAGTTGGAAGACACATTTTTGAAGCTAGACAAAAAACTGGAAATAACACACTTTTCAACAGTTTCGTAGCATTTCCTAGGCTTGAAGCCAGGAAAACGCTACGAAACCATTGTAGCTTTATTTTTTCCTTTTGAATAATTTTGGGGAGCTTCCAAGAGGAGAAAATCACATGGAGGATATGTCAAGACATGAGGAATACAATTTAGAAGGAAAGAATTAGAAAAGCTAATGGCAAAGGGAATTTTTGTAACGCTACGAAAGTACGCTACGAAACTATCATACTTTCGTAGTGTACTATTTTGAAGCTCTATGAGAAGGCTTTTGTGCACTTTTGGATAGGTGTATACTTTCAAAGGATCAGAGGACTGTGTTAGAAGATTTCCAAGACTTGAATAATAAGATATGAGGAAAACTCATTATCCAAACCATTCATTGGATAATTTTTGGCAATATTGCAGCTTTATGTAATCTGACTATTTTCAGTAATATAGAGAAATTTTACTTGGCCAACCTGAGATTCTCATGGAGTTTTTAGTTCTTATTTGATCTATATTTTCTATGTGTACCATTTACAATGGTTTTCTTATCTAATACTCATATTTCATTCATGCAATTCTCTGACTTCCTTTATAGATGAATTCATTGTGTTTTTTTCATGTTTCATGAGTGTATTACCTCTACTAAAAACTCTTACCTGCCTCAGCTTCCATGTCAAGGAAACTTACTACTAAATTGCTAAATTTTTTGACTCCATAAGACCAATGATTGCAGAATTATACTCTTTTCAACATATACACATCACAAGAAAGTTGTTTTCCAAGTAGAGTTAGCCATCTAGATACATCCTTATCCAATTTCATTAACCCCTTTGAGAGAGCCCTCTCAGACATAAGAGGCTAAGCTTCAGTTGCAAGATTGGTTTGAAACAAATACATGAATTTGTCTTATTAGCATCCTATCAGGTGCGATTTTGTGATAACAGGACTGATTGCCCCAAACATGGAAATTAATCCTTTCCGTTTTCTTTGGCACGATTACAGAACTTCCAAGGCTAGCATAGTAGTTGGTGATTGTTCTTAATCATCTACTATTCTATAGATATGAGAAACTTTAGAGTGATTTCCTACGTGCCTGTTTAGTCCCTTGACCATTTTTGGAAGGGGCTCTATAGGTACTTTGGAGATGGTTAACGGTGCCGTAATTGCACTTGTACTTGTACCTGATGGGTTGGTGTCTGGAGGTGTATCGTAGTTCCTAGTCCTTGTTTGGAAGAACAATTCTTAGCCAACCATGTAGATTTCATGCCTACCTCCTCCAATATAATTTTGGGCTGTTTGTTTTTTCTGAGTGTTAACCACCCCTTAGTGGGTTAGGGTTCCTACATTACAAAATGTTGTTGAGGAGGTCCCACTTTTCAATGGTTACCCTGAAGTTTTTTGAGTTTCGGTAATTTCGAACAGTGGTGAGTGTAATGGCCGTATTTGCCAGATATGGCACAAGTATGATTTTTCCTTAGACTGGGTCTCTTGTTTTTCCCTTGGGAGTTATTATTTGGCTCTTGGTTTTGATTTCAGTTGGGGTTGGCCTCATACTGAGATCGTGGGGGGCATTGTTGATTACTGCCCCCCTATCCACATTGTCTCTTTTTCTTATTCCTAGGCTTATTTTTTGCAGTGTCTGGAGGGTTATTCTTGTTCTTCTAGTCATAAGACTATCATTATTGAGCCCGGGAGAGTTGCAATAGGTGCTCTCGCATGTTCTTTTGTGTTGGTGGTGGAATTTATGTGGGAAAATGGGGATATAGGTTCCCTTGTCCCTGATTGGTGTAAGGCTTTTAGGAAAGCTCTCTTGTATCATCATTCCTAGCTAATTACTGGTTCCTCTACGAGGGAGGGTTTGAGATTACCTGTTGTTGATGGTATGGTATTACCCTATTCATCATATTCTGCAAAGGTGCAGACTGAATTTAATGGTGGCCAGGTTGTGACACGTTCTGAGTAGAATTGTATGAGTATCTTGGGTACTGGATACTACTGCTTAGGTGGCCTTGGGTCAAGGACCCGATAAAACCGTTTGCAGTATTCGACGCACCTGGTAACTCTCTATAAGTTTGTAGGCGCAGGAAATTTGGCAAGACATTGTAAATAAATCTCGATTGGGTGTAAATGAGTTCAAGATGTTGGGCCTTGCTAATGGCATACTCTTCAGAGGTAGGTTTATGTGTCACCACTTCTTTTGAGATATCAACTGTGAGAATTTTAAAAAATATGTCCAAAAACACTCTATCGTCGATTTTGGCTTTACATAAACTACGACGTCACCACCATTCATGGAGATGTCCCGATATATGGATTGTTGGTGTTTGCCTAAAATGTGTCAACAGCTCCATTCTTGAATCATGATGAATGGGTAGCTAAAAATAGGTGAGGAATGGGGTAGCAAGGGTGCTAAAGGTTCCATGAGAAGCAAAAGGTTGCTCGACATACCATTTCACCGCAGGACCAGTTAGGGTGCAATAAAAACGTCTTAGTCTAATGGTATCATCAATGATACTATTGGATGAACACTAGAGGTGGAAAGTCATAATATGATTTGCTAGGTCTTCTTCTTGCTTCCCTTCAAATTTTGGTATATCCAAAGGGAGCATCGTGGGCATGGGAGGCCAGTTAATGGCATGAGAAATTGGGACATTAGTTAACTTTGTTATATCTAGAATGTTAAATGATTCTAATAAGGATAACTGAGTATTGACTGCCATTGTACACCGTGGAAACATAGGTATCTGAATGTGATGGTTTAGGGGAGGTTCCTAGGAATATTACCCTATGGTGTGCCATGCTGAATGTTTTTCTGACTCCCCTAAGGGGTAGCACTCCTCTGCCCTCTACGGGTTGTAGGAGGGGTTGAGTGTGGTGACCCTGTTGGGGCTTCCACCGATGTGGTGTTGACTGACCCTTGGGGGTTTCCAATCATAGATGCCCTGATAAAGGATCAACCAATAATAGTGGAAGTGTGTTTTTGTTGACACATAAATGGCGGGAGACCTGGCACTCCTCCCTATAATGGGGGGAGGTCCAAGAAATTCCTAGATCTACGTGGTCCTGTTGGGTCCATTATGGTGTTGACTAGATTAATCTTGGCGATAATTTTAGTTTTTTGCAGGAAGGAATATTCTTATCAAATAAAATACGATCACATGCATAAAAGAAAGAGAAAAAATAAGGCGTAATTTTTCCTTTAATTGTAACTGTATGTGATCAATAAGGCAAAAATGTGGTTTTTTTGTTTTGCGTATCATACTCAAAATCCTACATAGACCTATTTTTCCTTACACTCTCAATGTAGCTGGTTCTTGCAAAGATTTATTCTGATGGGTACTGTCACTACTATCTAAATATTACTGGAGACACCTTCCAACATTGAAGAATAGACCAAGGTAATGGTATGAGGATCAAGTGATATCTACACCGTCACCTATAAGGAAGGATGCCCTAATTTTGTCCACTAAAGTACTGTCATCCCACATGAGAATTCGAGTCTTGAGATTATTGGTAATTAGCTACTAGTATGGAGCACTATATGGTTCAGGTAGTCCAAGAAAGTACCAAATGCATTGGGCCTAAGCTTAACCCCCTCTGGAACGGGTCATTGGTAACGCTCGGGTATTCGTTTCATGGGCGGATAGACAGATTTGAAGCTCCCTAAAAGTCAATATCTATGTTTCAAAATGTATTATGACCACAACAGCTTATTGGATGCCTACCTCCAATGGTCCTAACCTAAACTGTAATGTATTTTTTGGCCCTTGTGCGGAGAATTTAGTGAGTTTGGATAATGATTGTTTTTAGAGGGTCTCAATTTTCTTAGGGTGTGCTTAGTGAAGTAATCGTAAGAAGAGGATAAACGTCCCAACAAACTGGGTCCCTTTTGGTCCAATGCTTACCGATGATTTGTGTGCTTTGGAGTGAACAATGACAAGTGTTATGAGATGTGAATATCCACAGATTCTTTACAATCCTTTTCTAATTACTCGATGTGTGATTGTTCCTTGCAAAAATAAATGATGTCCAGATTATGGGCCACTTACACCTTTCCAGTTAGAATATGTTTTCACTATAAGGATATGGAAAATTGTCTTAGGAAAGCGTTCATGTGCATACCCAAGCTCATCGTGAGGTGCAAGGGTGGCAAAGATTACTTGCTTTCTTTTTGATAGCTTGGTCCTAGTCCCAATTTGTAATGAAAATTTGAACTAGTCCAATGCAAAAATTGAAAAAAATTGAAATAGCTAAAGATACGTGGATATATGGGCCACTTAATTTTATGCTAATTACATTATTTGTTTTGTATCTTTTATCAGCAAATCGTTTGTTCGAACAACATACTTGTATTGAAGGGTACTTACTTTTTCCTACTTGAATTATGTTTCATTTGCAAAAAAAAAAAACTAAAACTAAAAATACTTAGTTGCTAAGCTAAATTATAGAAAATAAGAAACCTAATCAGTCATGAAATACCATAACATAGTGATGGAAATTTTTTATGGGTTTCCAAGCAGTTTACAACTAAAAAAAGGGCATAAAAAAACAAAAATGAGCTTCCTGCCTACCGCCCGACTTTTCTTCCCACGGGCCCAGAGCGTGCGTCTGTCAGAGCAGAATGTGCGTGATAAGGAAGAATGAAAAAAATTCATCCTATGTTTGGCATAACTTCTCATTTAGTGTCACTGGAGATGATGAGAGAATACATGGGTGATTTTCATCAATATGATCAGGAAGAAGGACCTCCATCGACAACCATTAACTCAAAAGAAATAATCTAGTGGAGTCGACATTCTTGTGGTAGTGTATTTGGTGCATGGGCGGACGAAATACACTTTTCTTAGTAGGGAGGCTGCTTACCTACATAAGGGTCACATTTCAAAATGGTTTGTCAAAATTTAGTGGAATAGTTCAACATGTAATAAACTAAGTTACAAAGGAAGCATAGCATGCTACATAAACAATGAAACAAAAACAAAACAACATGCACAAGATACACGCTCAATAGAAGATAGTAGTAGAAGAAGATAGAATGCTAAATATCTTGTATTGGATCCTTCGAGCTACAGAGCTCCAATATCCAAGACAAGGGGGTCCCTTCCCCTCAAGTTTTCAACAAGCCTCTCTTCCCTCTCAAAGGATGGTAGATCAACAAACATGTGGTGGACTCTTCTCTCTTGGACTGAGATGTTGGGTGGCCAACAATTGATTCCTTCCAATCCTCCTGCTGCTAGAGAACACAATATGGTTTTCTATGGAGCAATTTGACCAGCATAAAAATGTGTCTCCCATTTCTCTTCACAAGGATGGCTTTTATAGACCATTTTCAAATTTTCCCTCCTTATCTTAGCCCAAGATGGATGTTGACACAAGAGTGGGGGTATGATTCCTTTGTGTGATGCACTAAAGCCTCAAGGTAGCTCAAAGGATACTGTAATTAGTTAGGTTGAGTGGGAATATTTTTCACCAAGTGTGACATATGGTCCCGAATGGTGACATTCTGTCATCCCTAGGACTGCATGGCTATCGAAGGTATAGTCGTGAAGTGCACGACTATCGACGAAAAAACATCACTGCGTGCAAAGAGCCAGTGTTTCCTGTGTGCAGTCCATAAATTTTGTCCTTTTACCTTAGGAAAAATAAATTTTTGGCTCCTCCTAATGTATTTCTTCCCTGGAAACCTTTATCTATACCTTCTACTTGAAATTCTTAATGTCTTATGCGTGTACGATTTTCCAGTGTTAACACCTATGATACCCCTTAATTCAACTTCCTTTCTTATATAAATGGGAATATTAGTTTTCCCGTGCTAAGTTACTATTTAGAATTTGAAGAAAGTGCTTGAGGATGATGAGGTTAATTGTAATTTTAACATGATTTTTATGTGTTTTATGTGAATTTCATTAGCAAATTAACATAAACAAAACAATGAACAACAACATCTTACATACATGAACATCACCATAAATAGTAACACAATAGGACGTGATGAAGGAGTTCAACCTGCCTGGGCTATGTCTCCTTGATCCATCTTCCAATGGCTTAGCCCTCTTCTAGTATGCTCAAATGTGCGATTACATGTGTTTATAATGCTCAAAGAACTCTGAAACATGTTCCATCAACTCCAGAATGTCCACGAATTCTTGTGTAGCCTCTTTCTGTATCGAATTTGGCCAAAAATTTACTTAGTTATGAATTCCCAAAGTTCCTCCACTATCCGCTCCACATTTTCCCCAAAATCTGGCATCATTGTACAAATCTGCCCATAATCCAGCTAACTGAGTGCTTATTTTTCCAAAAACGGGCAAAATTGTCGGTGCACCAATTTTATGAATGACGCTTACAAACCAGATTTTAAACCATATCAATTATGGTTTATATAACACTTTTTATATAAAACAAGAACGTGCATAGTTTCTCTAACCACTGGACGTGAAATTAATATGGGCACATGTCGGCAATTGTATTTAATGTCAGGATTGAGGTGGTAGCTTAGCCGTCCAGTAGTTCTAGAGTGTCACATGATAGAGTTAACATTGCGATTACAGTTAAGAATGGGGGCGCGGGGCTATCCTCCCGCCTATTTTCCCACCTTCGGCGGTGACCAGTACTGGGGCTAGACCCCGGCCCCCAACCCCCAATGTGCATTAAAAATTACATCAAAACCATGCGACATTCATACTATGGTAAGGAACATATACAATGGTAACTCTTGCTGCTTGGTGCTTGGTGGTCATGGGTTCAAGTCCTGCTATTGTTGCTTAGACATGAACCAAAATTTTATTGCCTCTAGTGTTGCCACATGGTGGCCTCTAGTTGGGCCACGTGGCAACATGTGTTTTGCCATATACCCAACCAATCATAACATGCCAAATCAAACCAGTACCAACATGCCACTTGGAACAATATGATTTGGCGAAGAAAACCATTGACCAAGTCAACCTGCATAGTCATCCTACCATGTACGCATGCCCAATCATTTTTACGGACTACTGACTCGGTTGTTCTACGTATATATTTTTTTAATTTTCTTGTTTGACAAAGTGGAAAAAACATGTTTATGGGAGCATACAGTGTCAGTTTTATGTGAAACGAGTTGTGCAAGATTCAAAATGATGAGATATACACATTCGTTTAGGTTCCACAATATTCTGAAAGCTTTTATTTTTTAGCATAATTTTGAGCACCTGGTTACCCCTCCCCACTAGAAGCTTTTGGACCCTAAAATATCACTTTTAGTTTTTCAGCAAATGAGGATACAATTCCCTCACCTTTCCAATCTCAATCCATTTGGCCTTATAATTATTTGTGCCTTTGAGCCCCACACGAAGGTAGTCTACACTCCCTCGTTTTGATGTCCTTGTTCGTCTATCAAGAATTGTGTCTTGCTGAATCTCGTCAAGGTATTCAGGGGAAAATTCTTCAATAGAATGAATCTGAACATGTTCTCCTTTATCTTCAATCAAAGGAGGCTCATACAACCTCAAGTTATCAACATTAATAGAAAATTAATTTTTTATGTACGAAGGAAAACCTAACTTGAAGTCATTTTCGCCAATCTATTCCAAAATTATGAAAGGACCATAAAGAATTGGTTTATGTTTTCTACCTTCCCCTTGAAGCATCTTTGTACTAATCTGAATCCAAACTTTGTCACCAACTTGGAAATTGTGTTCTTCACGATGCTTGTCGCACCTTACTTTGTACTTTCCTTGGCTCTTTTCAAGATGATCTTGAACTGTTTGATGTATCAATTGGATTTGTTTTTTTAACTTCTTGTATTTTTCTATGTCTCTATGGACATCAATAGAAACTTCCTTCGCAAAAATTAAATCCAATGGTGATCTAGGAAAGTATCCAATACATGTCTCAAATGGCGATGTTTGTGTAGAGGAGTGTTTTTCATGGTTGTAATCATGCTGAATGTAGTGTAAGTTTTAATCCCACAACTTAGGATGTTTGTTGTAGTATCCTCGAAGAAGATGTATGAGTTTTTTATTGGCCACTTCAGTTTGACCATATGTTTGTAGATGAAAGGTTGTACTCTTATTCAACTTGGTAACCGTCAAGTCCCACAAAATTGACCAAAAAATCCCAACAAATCGATAATCTCGATCACTAAAAATGGACGTGGGAAAACCAAAATGAACCCAAACATGTTGAAAGAATAAGTGAGTTTTTTGTTAAGCTATGATTTCCTTTTTACATGGAATTAATATACACATCTTGTTGAACCTATCCACAACTACATACAAATAATAATGACCTTTTGTTGACAATAGAATACCTCCTACCAAATCCATAGAAACACTCTCCCATGGACGTGAAGGTATAGGAACTGGTGTGTACAATCCTAACTTCCTATTGCTAGGCTTATTCGCTGCACATAATGAGCAACATTTAATAAATCATGACACACTTTCAAGCATACGAGGTCAATAAAAATACCTTTGAAGATGTGCCATTGTTTTTCTTACACTGAAATGTCCAACAATAAGAGAAGTGTATGTTCCCTTATGAAATTCACTCTCCCCCCGTGGAATAGAAATCTTGCCCAAATGAAACAAGAATTTATTATGTACATGGTAATACAATTCCTCTACTTGGTTTCCCTCACTCAAGCTTGCATAAACATCTTGAAATTCATTATGAAATGCATATTTCTCAACATAACTTTCATGCAAAATAAAATTATACTTGAGTAAATTAGTTTCACTAATAATAGGCCTAGAAAGAATATCAGCAACCTTGTTGTAAATACCTTTGTTATACCCGATGACCAAGTGGAATTATTGTAAGAATCCCATCCATAAAAATTTCCTTGACTGTTGCAACTTAGTTTTCAGTTGCAAGTATTTCAATGGTTGGTGTTCGGGGTGTATGATGGTTTCCTTTCCAATCAAGTAGTGCTTCTACTTTTTCACACTTTCAACTAATGCATAAAGCTCCTAGTAATTAGTAGGATATTTAAGCACTGCACCATTTCAAGTTTATGAATGAAATTAAATGTGCTTACTATGTTGCACAAGGACTATGCCCATGGCATAGTCGTTTGGAATAGTTTGAATCTCAAAGGATTGTCTCAAATTTGGTAGTGCAAGTACTGGGGCTAAAATGATCTTCTCTTTCAAAGCATCAAATGATTTTTGTTTATTTCCTCCCCACTGGAGGACCTCTTTCACACTAGTCAATGCATGCAAAGGAGAGGCAATAGAAGAGAATTTAGGAATAAAATTCCTCCAATATTGGGTTTCTTCCAAAATACTTCTTACCTCAGTGATACTCTTGGGCATTGGAAAATTCACAATAACCTCAACCTTAGAGTGGTCTATCCTCAACTCGCATCCTTCAACAATATGGCCCAGGTACACCAAAGAAGTTTTACCAAACTCAGATTTTGACATATTCAAAAAGAATTTTTCTTTCCTTAAGACATTAAGTACTTTTCTTACATGCATGACATGTTCATTAAGTGATTTACTAAAAATTAATATATCATCTAAGTAGACGATGAAAAAATCATCAATAAATGGCCTTAAAGCATCATTCATCACACACGTGAAGGTAGAAGGAGCATTACATAAACCAAAAGGAATAACAAGCCATTCAAACAAAGCTTCCTTTGTTTTGAATGTTTTCTTCCAAATGTCACCTTTGACAATTCTAATTTGATGGTAACCACTCCTTACGTCCAAATTAGTAATATAATTTTCATATTTCAATTGATCAAGTAAATCATCTATTCAAGGAAGTGGATAACGATTCTTTACCGTAATATTGTTCAATGCACAAAAATATATGCACATGTGCCATGTTCCATCCTTCTTTGGCACCAACACAATAGGTGACCCGCATGGCGAAGTACTTGTTCAGATGATCCCTTTGTACAACAACTCTTGAATTTTCTTTTGATTTCAACACTCTCCATCACCGAAATCCTATACATGCTAATGTTAGGAAGATACAAATATTGTTGCAACTTTATTTCATGTTGGATTTCCCTCTTGGGAGGTAACCCCTTTGGCTCCTGAAACATCTCATTATTTTGATTAACCACTTCAATCAAATTAGATTTCAAATTTTGATCACAACCTTGAAATGCTTCATAATCAACATCATTCTTTGGTTTAATCATAACAAGCACACAATTTTTTCTTGAATTCACTAGTCTTTTCATTTTCACTACATTAACTAATGAAATATTTAGTTTATTACGATGAGCTCTCACAATATAATCCATACCATTTTTGAAGAAGTGGTATTGTTTTCATGGCGACAAAATATGGATTTTCTATCATAGAGTTGAGGACTACCCAAAACAATTCATAAAATATCAAGTGGTAAAACATCTAATTCAACTTCGTCAATGAATTTTGTTGTCATTGCAAACCAAAGAATACACTTTCTTGTAACTTGCAAATTTGTGTTCTTCCATATCCAACCCAATGTATATGGTTTGTGATGGGGGATGGTTTCAAGATTAAGTTTCTTGGCTAAGTCTTCAGATATAAAATTGGCTTAAGACCCGCTATCAAATAGTGTGTCAATTTTCGTATGTTTTGAAATAACCCTCACATGAAATAATGAAATCCTTGTTTCTTCATTTGGAGTACTAGTGTGACAATTTTATGAGCTAGTGATAGAAATGGATTCTTTTCCTTTCTTACCATGGCTATAATTTTAGTTTCATCACCCAAGTCAGATCCCAAATCCTGTTGAGTGGTTGTAGTTGTTTTGTTTTCCCCTTGTTGTTGAATTTCTTGGGCCTCATCTCTGGATGAAGCTTCCAACAATGGGCTTCATCATGAACTTCTTTGGAACAATGTTTGCATGTAATTTTATCTCCATCCTTTTTAACGGATTCATTTTTATTTCATTTTTCTTTGAAACCCTTTCCTTTCTCTCCACCCCTAAATGGATTATTTTTACCCTCTTCTGGAACATTTTTCCTTCTTGCCTCAAGTTGAGTTTCTTGCACACAAACCTCATCTAGACTAGTGGGATTGGACGGAAGGATATTATGCCTTAGGTAGCTATGTAAACCTTCTCTATACTTCAGCAATGTGTCTTGTGAATGCAAATCAACACCTAACGTAAGAGCTCTTTTTATAAATTCTTGGGTGTAATCTTCCACACTTTGACCTTTAAGTTGTATAATTTTGCCAATTCATGATGTATTTTTGCATATATGCTAGAGGCTAAAATTTTATTTTAATTGAAGAAATGAAATTAGACAAAGAGAGTGATATATTATCATGTTTTTTAATCTCATATTCTATCTTCGCTTCCCACCATGCTAATGTTGCACCCTCTAGTCTCAAGGAAGCTAGGTGAATATTTGTATCATCATCTTTAAGGTTTTGAATTATGAAATATATCTCCAACTGACGAACCCAATTTTCATGCTTCTCTACATTCATGTAATATGCCAAAATAGGGAAAATCTACAATAATGGGAATATCTTAAGATATTCCAAAATTGGAGATACAACAACACATGAACAGAATAATGAATTAGCAGTGATACATCAACACATAGGATGTAAGAAGATCCAAATAACCATCATATTAAGACCATAGAAACAAGTTCATACAATGTATTAAGGAAACAATCACTCAAGCTAGGCAATACAAGCCTCAAGAAACATGTACATGGAAAAATGAAGATCACTGCTACACAGAAAATGCCCAAGGCTATGACAGCATAGTTTTATTATAGGAACTACTGTTGGGAAGTTTAAATACACAAATATACAAATGTAGGTCCCAAACAATGTTGCGAGTGAAGATCTAGACTCCCAAACTAAATTTCAAGGCAATCCGAAAAGGATTTCCTGAAGTGTACAAAATGGAAAAAATGCCAGAGTTGCAGTCTCAAGACTAAGTAGAAGCTGCAACTCAAGAACTGGAAGGAGATGGTTGTAGATGATGATCAAGCTGAAAAAACCTCCTCCAATGGATATTTCAAGTGAAAGTCTGATCCTAACACTAAATATCTCACCCTCCAAACATTCCATGCAACCCTCACTGCAAATGCTCACTGAAAATAACGTACTCAAGGAGAGGGATTGCGCTGTAGGTGATGGAAAATGGTTGGCCAGGTGCTAAAGATGGTGAAATCAGTACATATTCTTCCTCACTAATCCTCCAAAGGAAATAAGGCCTCCTCCTCTGAAAAATAAGCTCTGGAAGTTTTATTCTGGTGCTTCCACTACAACACCCTGCAACACAACCTAGCTCTAAATAGACACTGCGCTGTAGTTGAAGGAGGATGCTTGGCCTCAAGCCTGAATGTGGATAAATGAAGAGAAATATCCCTCAAGAGGCCTCTCTTGAAAGGAGAAGGAATTACTAAATAAGAATGCCTTGTGTTGAACAACACAACAAATCTGTTAAACAACAAGAGAATTCACAAAGTCTAAATAGACCATGAAATCAATAATCCAAATCATGAATAACAATGGCTACCTTTCCCTCCTTTTAAACAAATGGAAGCCCTCTCACCATGGGTCCCACTCATTAGGGTTTCCTCCACCAAGGAATATTCCTCCCATCCATACTGCGCTATCTCTCCAAGTGTTCTCCACCTCCTATCCCAATGCTGTTGAGCTGGTCAAACTTGACCTTGTCCACATGCAAATGACCCTTTTCACACATGAGGGCGTGAAATCCAGCTCCTATGATGATCCATTTTCAAATTATGAGGGATTTTATTCATGTTTTTAATATGCATGGGTCTCCTTACCCAGTTATTCAACTCCTAGGTGATAAAAACAAAATTCAATATTCCAATTAGTTGCAAGCTAATTTTGGAATATCACAATTCACTTCACAATTATACATAGGAAAATCAAATTTAATATCAAGTTTTAACAAGGGTTGTTTACCAATTCCTTTGGAGGAATGTGGATGAGTATGAGTAAGGGTTGTAGTAGTGGAAGAGGATGAAGATGAAGGTGAAGATGGTGGTGAGGATGATGGTGGAGTATGTGATGGCTTATCACCATTTCCATTACCTCCTCCTCCTAAAGAACCCTCTCCTCTTGTAAGCCTGGAGCTTTCACCCTACAACATTGTGTTCCTCTCTTGATAGAGGACATTCACCATATATGTCATGCCAAAGAAATCATTCCTAAAAGCCTTCTCATCCTCTAACATATTAACATTTCATCCTTAATGAGAAATTCTTATTGAATCTTCTACTGCAACTGGAGGTGAATCTTGTGGTGGAAATTGCGGCAATTGTGCCCTCCTTGTCCATGATCCAAATAGAGAACCTGCACCCTCAAGCTTGCCTTATCCTCTCTTTAGCTTAAACCTTGTAAGCATTTAAACACTTGCAAAATAAATTAATCCTCCTTGGACAAGTAAACCTAGGGCTCTAATACCAAGTTGACATGAATTTGAAAATTAGTTTTTTTCTGCTAAGATCCAATTCTGAATTTGAAGAAAATTCTTGAGGATGATGAGGTTAATTGCAAGTTTAACGTGTGTTTTTATGTGAATTTCATGAGAAAATTAACATAACCAAAACATTGAACAAAAACATCTAACATACATGAACATAACCATAAACAGTAACACAAAAGAACATTATGAATTGTTTCATCTCCCCTGGGCTATGTCTCCTTGGTCCAGCTTGCAATGGCTTGGCACTTTTCTAGTATGCTCAAAAGTGTGAGTACATGTGTTTACAATTCTCAAACAGCTCTGAAACCTGTTCCATCAACTATAGAATGCCCAACAATTCCTATGTAGCCTCTTTCTGCATCAAATTTGGCCAAAAATGACTTAGTTGTCACTTCCCCAAGTTTTTGCACTATTCGCTCCACATTTTCCCAAAAATTTGGCATCATCCTGCAAATCCGCCTGGAATCCGGCTAACTAACAACCAATTTTGCCAAAAAATAGGCGAAATTGTGAGTGCACTAATTTTTCCAATGACACTTACAAACTGGATTTCAAACCATATCAATTCTAGTTTATAAAAAAATGTTTTATATAAAACTGAAACCCACAGGGTTTTAATAACCCCCAGACTTGGTATTAATATGGGCACATGTCAGTAGTTGTATTTAATGGTGGGGTTGAGGTGGAGGCTTAGCCGATCGGCAGTTCTAGAGTGTCACTTGGTGGATTTAACATTGTGGTTATAGTTAAGAATGTGGTCGTAGGGCTAGCCTCCTCCCCATGGTCCTGCCTTCGACAGTGACCAGGGCTAGGGCTAGACGATGGCCCCAGCCCCCCAGTGCACATTAAACATTACATCAAAACCATGCAACATTAATACTATGGTAAGGAACATATGCGATCGTGCGATGGTAAATATTGGTGCTTGGTGCTTGGTGGTCACGAGATCGACCCCCGATGTTGCTGCTTGGACTTGACCCAAAATTTTGTGGCCTCCCATGCTGCTATGTGGTGGCCTCCAGTTGGGCCACGTGGCAGCATGCAGTTGGCCACATACCCAACCAATCATAATGTGCCAAATCAAACCAATACCAATTTGATACTTGGCACAATATGATTTGATGAGGAATACTATTGACCAAGTCAACCTGCACAGTCACCCTGATATGTAGGCATGCATTATCAGCTGTACGGACTGCTTACTGGGTTTTCTTGCATTTTTTTTAAATTTTCATGTTTGAAAAAGTTGACATAACACGTTTTTGGGAGCATACGGTGTTGATTTATGTGAAACGAGTTGCATTAGATTTAGAAAAACGAGATATATGCGATGTTTTATGTTCCACACCATTCTAATTTTTATTATTTTTGAGAATAATTTTGAGCACGTGATAAATTTCTTTCCCAAAAAAAATTCATGAAAAGTTATTGAAAATTTAAATCTATTGTACCTAAAGATTGTAGCCATTGGACTCCTCGTACAACATCAACACCACCCATTGGAATGGAAAGCATTTGACTATTCAATACATATTCCCCCATGGTTAGCTTGATATTATGGCACTTTCTAGAGAAATTTATAGTTCCTCCATTTGCAACCATCACTTGACGCTCTAGTGCTAGATATAGGAAGAAATTAAATTCCTTGGCTATCTTATAATGAATAAAATTATGGGCACTACCCGAATCAATCAAAAATATTACCCTTTTCTTATTGATATGTCCTTCTATATTGAGATTTTTAGGATTTTTTGTTATACTGAAAATGACCTCCTCATCAGCTCAGAGGAGAAGGACACTTGGATGGAAGGAATTGAACTAGACAGAGACCAATTCTTGCATGGTAACGCACCCCATAAAATTCTAGGTCGAGTTATAACACTTCTCTGCTTCCTATAGAGAGCATTAGTTCCTAGGTTAATTCCATGTTTTTCCTAAAGGGCCATGTGTACCCATGTTCTGTGAAGAATGAAGGGAAAATTCTAAGTCAACTGACTGACATTTTCATATTTTTCTTATGGAGTTAGTCCAAAAACCTCGCAACTTGTGGTGCAGGCCTCTGATTGGACATTTCTAAACCTAACTAATAATCCAAATAGGGAAAAAGCTAGAAAATCATGGAAACATCATGGATTTTTCCCTAATAATACTAATGGAGAATAATGGAAAGGTTTGTCCTCCCAAACTCTTATAAATTGGATTAAGGGGCTCATTGTCAAAGGTCGAAAGGTGGATTGTGAAAGGAGAAAAGTTTTGTTAGTGTGAGGTTTCATGGTTGGCATGGTCCATTGAGAACTATTTTTGTAAGCAATTTCACACTAGGATATTGAGGAGAGAGAGCTTGGAGTTGAAGGACTGAGGGACGATTTACCAAGCCGATGGTTGTAACCCTCCTTCATTCAATATAATGTAACGACCTCTATTTTTTCCACTTGATATATTATGAATGCATATCTTTCATTATTTTTCTAAGATATATGTTATAAGTGGCTTAGACTTATATTATTTCATGTTTGATTATATGCTTGTCTTTGATTTTTTATTTTGAAAACACTGTGAAGATTACTAGTTTTGTTGTTTTCTTGCAGGATTTGGACTTGAAGCTGGTGAGGCGAACTTCCACCACACTACCTTGAGGTCTCCAACAGATTGCCAGTGCACATCAAAGTAATCCTTCTCTATTTCATATTTTCAATCAAATACTTGTATGAACATGCATATATTATTTTTTTGAATGTTGCAACTAATCTATCTGTCTTCCTTGGGTCCCCGGAAGGCCCGAGAGGGATATTAATTCGGCTACCACCTGTGAATTTTACCCCTAAGAAGAGTTGGTGACTCCAGTGAGGACTAATTCTTAATTCCCTATTTTTCATTTCAAACATTATTTCCCTCTTTCACTTGTCTCTTCTCATATCCCTTTCTGACCATTTGGTGTGTTCTACGACCATCTTAGTTGCTCACATCTTTTAGATAAAGCTTTATTTAATGTTATTTTCCAATCTAACCTTAGTAACACACCCCATGTGTGCACCCCAAAGAAATTAACATTGTTCCTACATGTGAACATTGCAATAGTCAAGCTATTAATGCACTGTACTCTCTGCTGGAAGAGCATCACTGACTGAAAACCTTTTTATTTCACATCCTGTTGTGATTTCCTTGGCTGTTAGATTGTTGGTTGTCAGAATGGTTCCTGCAACTGAATATTTTTGCTTGGTTACTTTTTGGCATACTATTTTTTTCTTTTCAAGTTAGCCTAGCTGCATTTACTTTCTGAAAGAGAAAAATAAAAAATTGTTTTTCATTTTTTTTTCTTATATAGTTGTTTATATTATGTAGGATATTGGGTTAAATAGTTGTTAGAGATAATTGGTATCTGTGTCTTTCATATGATGAACTAAATTATTGGATGTTTTGTTTCATGGATGTATAAATTAATTTCTCCTTATAGAGTAACTCTTTCATCAAACTAAATTAAAAATCATTTTATGCACTGTTTTTTCAGAGTAGCATAAATTTCATACATCTAATCCCCCTCCGGAGACTTAAATTCAGGTGCACTAAAATTAAGTGCTTAATAAAATAAATCAACAAATATTTTCTGAAATTACACAAATATTATTTCAGGATAGGATCTTGGGATAGGCGGAGTAATAAAACTGCCCAATATCGCAAAAATTGAGACTAGTGTCATTAAAGAGTGAAAATCCTTCTGCACTCGGACTATCGGGACCACTCCCCTCACAAAGGATTTAAACGTGAGACAACATTGGTGTGTTTGAGAAGGTATCTCACCTTTGATCACATATCCAGTGGAAATTATGTGTATTGAGGTTCCCTTCAGGGATGTCAAAACTAGATTGGGGATCCAGGTGTTCTGACCATACAACGTGTTGTCCACGATTGTGACCCCCCTAGTAGTATTTTTTGCTTCAAGTATCCATAGTTTCCATAATTTAGGGACGAACACAAGGTGACTAGAGTGGGCTGCCTTGGTATCTGACACGGCCAGACCTACTCCGTCTTCGGGTTTTGGCCTCATTATATGAGGTTTGGACGAAGCTTAATAGTAACCATAACTGTACATATGACCAACTCTCTTTGTTTGCTATTGTGATACTGGGTTTCATCTCTAGTGAACAGTAGTTCTTAGATAGGGTCTTTCCATTTTGGTTGCTTGTTGATTGGATTTTAGAGTTATTTTATTTTTTAGGTGTTGGATTGATTATCACTGAGACTTAATAATATCTCACGTTAAAATTTTGATAGAAATTTATTGGTCACAATTGCATCCTTTGACCCTCATAATTTGTCTAGAAAACAAAGAGGCCTTCCTCCATTGAACCTGGAGGATTTTTTGAGTCTAGGTGACCCAGATTATTCTTTGGAAGAACAATCTCCATTTTTTATCCTTATCGTACACAGTGTTCCCCAAGTTACTATATTTCCTTAGGATCCTTTCATTGAATGAGTTGTACCTCCTTATCATCCTTCTCTCATTGACCCTCTTGGGCCTCTACTGATTCAGGTAGCATCAATACCTGTGATGTCTTTAGTTACACCCAAATCCAATGTACAACTGGTGACCAATGATTTTTTAGCTTATGTGGGCATCTTGGTTCCACCTCCACCTTCACTGCTAGTTGTCATTTCTTACCAACTGGCTGGAAACCCTATTAGCCAAAATATACCTGGCTCTAGAAACTTTTTTACACCGTTTTTTAGTATGGTTTTGAACCTTTTGACTTCCACTCCTTTAGTATCTTCTACTAGACTTCCTACTACCACTTCTACAAGCGTGGCTGCCATGATTCCCTTCAGTAATCCTTTCGGCTGAAATCCCTTATGAGTTCAAACAACTTGGTCTCAATACTAGGGGAAGTGTTACCAACACATATGTGTTAGGGGGAACCTCGGTACCCATACAATATATGGTACAACTAGATTCATTCATTATTAACTCCATTCCTCTTAATGGTCAACCCTTTTGTGTAGGATCTATACAAAATGTAAATTATGCGGTTAGAAGTATCCCGTACATTGTCGAGTCTACTTGGGAAAAGCTTCCCAAAACCAGTTGGGGCAAGGGGGAACCTATTACCCTGGGGGAAAATATCCTTTTGTCCCATAGATTAATAATCCTTATGTATAGCCACCTTACATCCCTACACCCTCACTACCAGGAAGTTATTATCTGACAAGTCTTGCATATCCCGTTGGAAACATTTTGATGGAAGGACCCTACGGTCCTATTGGTCAACCAACACCTCATCGGATAAACTCTGGGGATACCATGCAATTTCCATTTTTGGAAACTCTATATATCCCTAATATGTATAAAATGACTAATGATCCCATCAACCACAACCTGGTTTGGCCTCCTTGTTGGAGAAAGACTGGGTACTTTTTTGGGGTAATTTTGTTAAGTTTTGTTGTACGCATTATGTGCAGATGATCAAAGGGGATTTGGGGTGGGTAAAATTACATTAATTATTGTAAATGGTTAATGGGAAAAACCATGAGTCTCAATTTTTCTGATAATATAAATATCTAAGATTCGAGAAAAGAAAGGGAGACAAGGATGAATTAAATCTTCAATCAGTTTTATGTATATTTGTTAGTCTCAGTTTTCATCTAGGTGGAAAGGCTCCTTTTGGCTATGTGCATAGAGACCTAAGTCTCAAGCTCTGTGCATACTCTATTGTTGTGTGAGCAGAAAGATATATTGTACTGAATTACTGATCTATTAATAAAGAAGGCAGTTTTGGCAAACTCATAATCTTATGTGATTTACTGTCTTAGATTATATGTTATCTCTTGTAGATCTGGATCTATTCTATTGTTGTGTATTTAATTCTTTAAATGGTTAATTTCATGTATGAGAGATTATTAGTCTCTATTATATAATTAGTTCTAAATGAAGTACAATTAGCTATTGTGTATTTCGTGACAATATGTGAAAGGGTTAGATCTATTTACCATTGACTGTGCATGCAAAAATCTGTTATATTATCTGTAGTAAGTCTAATTAATCTACCACATAAAAATCTCCCTTAGGGTGTGGAAACCTGGTTCTGACACCCCCCCATATTTCTTCGGGTGATACTTTGGTCAGCGCTATCATATCACTACCGAAAGGGCCAGTAGTTGTAATGTTCTTTTTTCTGGAATTTTTGCAATATGGTCCTCAAGGACGCTATATAAGGAAGGCAGTGTAAAAATAAGCTGAAAGGTGTATTGGTTCCCTTTTTTAATACATTAAAAACTTCTCTTCTATAATTTGAGCCCAAATAAATGAGCCTAGAGGGGTTATTCAGATCTCCCCAAACTAGGTCCCTTAGGAAACTACTCAAATAGAGAGCCTACAACAATATAAGAAAACAATCATGAAAATATGCAAATATGAATATGTCATAAGATAAAATATTATACAGCCAACATATCTATTACTATCTCAGAAGATATATACAGAAATATCATGAGGAATAAACCCCTCATGCAATGGGAATCAATCTCCAAAGATTAACACATGAAATACATGAGATGCAACAACTGCACAAAATGTCGAAAAGCAGTGACTACGATGTATCTATGAGAGTAGCTGCTACTGTAGATTTAAATACATGAAATATGGCTGATACATACAAATAAGTTCCCAACAATAGAGGAATAGGCCTCAATACAAGAGTTCTAGCCAATCTAGGAGAGATTGCTAGAAATGCCGAAAAATATACAATGTGACAACTAACTTGTCATTGCAACTGAATCAAAAGAGGAAATGAGGCTGTAGCAGATCTGATATGATGATTCCCTCCTCTGATAGTGAATCTAATCAAAATTCTGATCCCTTTACTTAGACACAACTCCTCCTGATAAGCTCTAATGAACTCTCCAACACTGCCTACACAAAATAACGCAGTTTCTGCCCTAGAGTGCGTTGTGAGAGATGGTGAATCATTGGCCTGGTACCAAAGATATAAAATAATTCCCCAGAGTCTCCTCTGTTGCTCCTCCAAAGAATATGCAAGACCTCCACCAAAGAACAAGCCAAGAATTACTTTGAGAGTTCCTTTGTTGCTGCTCCCAACAACACAACATTTTCTTCCCAACAGAATAATGCTGTAGCTGAAGGGGTAAGCTTGGCCAAATGCTGGAGTGAGGAAATGTACCTAAAACCCTCTCCTTCTTTGAGGATGAGGTAGTGATTCCCGACCAGGAACACCATTGGGTTCAAGAACACTACAACCCTACTAAACAGGTCGGGTATGCAAGTCTTTGCAGACCCAACGAAAATCATAGGCTAATGCATAATGGAAATAGGTTGCCATCTCCTCCTTATAAATAAAATTATCTCCTCTCACCATGGTTCCCATTCACACTTGCCACCTAGCTCATGTAAGTGGAGCCTCCTCTAAAACTGTGCTGCCTTGTCATGGAGATTCCCTCTCTTGGACAGCGCTGTTGACTTAGTCAAAATGTCTAGATCAAGCATGATCCAGTCTTGTTCACACCATGTGGTGCTCAAATCAGCTGCTTTATTATTCCTCCTTTCAAAAAATGAGTGCTATTTCTCCATCTAAAGGGGTTAAGGGGTCTCCTTACCCATTTTATTCAACAAAATAAAAATATGCTAACTATAATATTCCTTTTAGCTTGAGGCTAAAAATTGGGAACATTACAGTCCTCCCCTCCCACATGCTGCTTGTCCTCAAGCAACTGCATATAGAGAACAAAATTTCTCCCCCCTTCCTCTCTTGTGGCCTCCTCATCAACAATCTCCACCACTGCTCAATATTTCCTACAACAAATCTTTCCTCCAATGCTTCCTTCCAAGTATACAAACTAGAATGATGCACCTCATGGAAAGATAGAAGGTGTAGGTGGAAACCTTCTTGCTATGCTATGGCCTCCTCAAGGTAGGAGTGATGAAATGCATGGGAATATTAGGTCCCTAATGATGATCCTCTCATCCATGCTATCATCCAAATAGAAATCTAAACCCATGGTTTATGCAATGTGTTGGGGATGAATGGAGAGTTGGGCTTTATGATCCCCAAGATGTTTCTCCCTCCATTTGTGGTGCATATGGGGCTGCCTCTATCCTTGGGCTGAAATGGTATGGCCTCCAAGAATGGCCCAAGCCTCCCCATCAATAAAATCAGCTATGAAATGCCCCCTCAAGTTCTCCAAGTGGTTTTTCCTAGAAGAAGAGAAAAGTATCAATGTGGCAATCATGGTTTTCCCATGGTGTCTCCCGCAATATAAATCATGTAAAATGGGGATATTTATGCCCCCAATGGGCTATCCCAATATATACAACACTCTCATGGTACTTCTCCCTGTGAATGTATAAACATCAGTAATACAATGAGGCAATGTACAATGAAAACAAGTTGTCATAAGACAACTAGAGAGTGGGTCACTGCTCCACTCATGGGACCAATGCAGTGAACCTCTTACCTACATCAAAACTAAACCCAACAAGTGCTTTCCCAGCCACTTTCTTGCTACCACAAACATCTCATAAGGTGAGAACATGAAAGTACAAATTGGTGCCAATGGTGTACACCAAGAAGTATGTGGCTTCCCCCACAAACCATCATAAAAATAGCCACTCCCATTGCTGCAATGGGCCACAAGTACATTATAAAAAGGAGAATAAGGAAATGTGATCATCCTTAGCTCATCAAGCTCCCCATATAAAGTAAAGAAAGGTAAATCAAAATGAGAGTATATACCTTCTTCACCATGTACTCCGGTCCTTGAGCTGAAATGTCTCATCTGAATGCTCTCCCTCTCCTCCAATGAGTAGGGAAATGGTTGTGCCGACCTCTTCAAAATTATTTTGGCTATGCATCTATCCATATTTTGATATATATCATACTGAATGTCCTCCCAAATGAACTCCTCTAGCAAAGCAAAATATGCATCAAAGTACATAGCTATAAATTCCTCATGTGTTGCACGTAATAATTTCTTCTTGAGACTAGAAGCCCTAGTCAAGAAGACTCTGTCATAATAATAGATGACCATATCATCCACCATGTACCTATCATCTCTATCCAGGTCATCCAAAATCATGCATGCACCTAGATCCTTGGAATACTCTACCAAGAGTTGAAACCTACAACTTGGATCTATCCTCGTCAGAGATAGCGCTGGTGATCTGCAATGTGGTGCTTCCCTCATGTTGCTACCTGCTACTTTGACATCCCCCATTCCAAAGTCATCCTCCAAAATTCTCCCATGCCCATCATGCAGCTTCTTATGCTCAAATAGTGATGGTGTCCTTTGGAAGTTGGCCTCCCATGAGAAGTTGTCATCCAAAAGGAATATCCCAAGATGGGCCAAGGTAAGCATGAGTGGCCTCCATCCACTCCCATGTGTCAAAGAGTCATTCCTCAAAGGAATTTTCCTCTCCAAATCTGTGGAGCAGTCATCCTGCATCATGAAGATGCCATCCTCCATCCCCGTAGCAAACTCTGTCAGTGCAATATAACTTATGAGAGTGGGTGATACCGAAAATGAGAGAATGTCTCTCTCCTCCTTAGGTTTACCCAAAACTCTCTACGCTGCATTGGACTCCTCCAATGTCTTCACCTCTCTGAAATCCAAGAGTGGTGAACCAAATGGCAAGATGCCCCTCATCAACTCTAGATCAGGTGGCCTCCCAGGTGGAATGCCTCCATATAGTGAGACATCAAGTTTAGAAGTGGACTATATGTATGAGTGGACTGATTTATCCCTTTCTCCATTGTGTTGTACAGTATCCTTCTCTTGTGCAAAAACCTTCTGGAAAAGGTAAGGGTGTATCATCCCTTGATGCTGATCCTTCTCTTTCTCCTCCATCTCACAATCCCCAAAAACTGCTACATATGGCTCCAAAATTGTGCCTTGGTTCCCATATGTGGAATTATTTGGAACTCCTTGAAAATACACAAGGGCTCCTATAATGGAAGAAAAGGCCCGCTTTTCACCTCCATGTGGTGATGGATCTCCTCCCAGTGTGACAGCATTGTTGGTTCTCTTATGCTCATCCCCTTCACCAATCAATAAGAATACCTCATCATCAAGGAGAGACCCTAGATCTTGGTCATCTCTTGAAGGAAGTACCTCCATGTCTTCAAAAATGGGATATGGCCCTTCATATAATAGGGATCTTTCCCTTGGAAAGCCATCATACATGTTTTCATCCCCTTCGAAAGTAAGGAATGGAGTTGGTTTTATGGTTCCACCCAATGCATGCAAAGTGTTTGAAGTTATGATACATGATGATTCAAATTGACTTCCATCGAAATTATTCACCAAACCCTTATTGAACTCATCATATGCATTTGCATGACAATATGAAACAGAATTTCAAACCAACAATCATGAGCCATACCTTTGAGTTGCAACACTGTTGCTCCAATGGCCTGATGTTCTTCCTTCATTCTTCCTACAGTGAAAGTGGGAAAAGAAATACACTGTGGATCTGCATGTGTGGCTGAATTTCCACCCCCATCATGATAGTAGCTAGGGCTTGCTTCATCTTCAAACCCTCTTAGAAAATTTCTACACTTTTCCCTTTCTATCTCCTTGAGATCCTCTATGATGCCTTCCATAGTTTGAAAAAGGAGCAGGGAGATCTTCTCTTCTCTCATTCCTCTTTTCTTTCTTTCTCTGTAAATCTCCTTTTCTAAGTGAGGAGATTCTCCTTCTAATGGCATATTATCTTGGGCTACACAGGCTTAGCCAAGATTTATGCTCCAATACCACTGTAATGTTCCTTTTTTGGGAATTTATGCAATATGGTCCTCAAGGATGCTGTATAAGGAAGGAAATGTAAAATTAAGGTGAAATGGGTCTTGGTTCCCTTTTTTAATACATTAAAAACTTCTCCTCTAGAATTTGAAACCAAAGAAATGAGCCTAGAGGGGTTATTCATATCTCCCCAAACTAGGTCCCTTAGGAAACTACTCAAATAGAGAGCCTACAGCAATATAGGAACACAATCATCAAACTCTGCAAAAATGAATTGTCATAATATGAAATATTATATAGAAAAAATATATATTAGTATCTCAGAATAAATATACATAAAAATTATGAGGAATAAACCCCACATGCAATGGGAAAAAATCCCCAAAGATTAACACATGAAATACATGAGATGCAGCAACTGCACAAAATGTCGGAAATCAGTGACTGCGCTATCTCTATGAGAGTAGCTGCTGCTGTAGATGTAAATACATGAAATGTGTCTGATACATACAAATAATTGCCAAAAAATAGAGGAATGGGCCTCAATACAAGATTTCTAGCCAATCTAGGAGAGATTGCTAGAAATGCTGGAAAATATACAATGTGAAAAATAACTTGTCACTGCAACTGAATCAAAAGAGGAAATGAGGCTGTAGCAGATCTCATATGATGATGCCCTCCTCTGATAGTGAATCTAAGAAAAAATTTTATCCCTTTACTTAGACACAACTCCTCCTAATGAGCTCTAATGAACTCTCCAACACTTCCTACACAAAATAACGCAATTTCCACCCTAGACTGTGCTGTGAGAGATGGTGAATGATTGGCCTGGTGCCAAAGATATGAAATAATTTCCGGGAGTCTCCTCTGCTACTCCTCCAAAGAATATGAAATACCTCCACCAAAGAATAAGCCAAGAATGACTCTGAGAGTTCCTCTGTTGTTTCTCCTAGTAACACAACATTTTCCGCCCAATAGAATAACGTTGTAGCTGAATGGGTAAGCTTGGCCAAATGCTGGAGTGAGGAAATGTAGCTCAAACCCTATCCTTCCTTGAGGATGAGGTAGGGATTCCCGACCAGGAACACCCTTGGGTTCAAGAACACTACAACCCTGCTAAACAGCCCGGGTATGCAAGTCTTTGCAGACCCAACGAAAATGATAAGCTAATGCATAATGGAAATGGGATGCCATCTCCTCCTTATAAAGAAAATGAACTCCTCTCACCATGGGTCCCATTCACATTTTCCACCTAGCTCATGCAAGTGGAGCCTCCTCTAAAACTCCAATGCCTTGTCATGGAGATTCCCTCTCTTGGAAAACGTTGTTGACTTAGTCAAAATGTCTAGATCAAGCATGATCTAGTCCTGTTCACACCATGTGGTGCTCAAATTAGCTGCCTTATTACTCCTCCTTTCACACAAGGAATGCTATTTCTCCATATAAAGGGGTTAAGGGTTCTCCTTACCCATTTTATTCAACAAAATAAAAATATGCTAACTATAATCTTCCTTTTAGCTTGAGGCTAAAAATTGGGAACATTACAGTAGTTGAAGGGTTTTGTTGGTTGTGAAAATAATCTGAACCCGAGTCAGGACTCCTAAAGAAAAAAAATGGTTCCATTTTTAGGACAGGGATCATTTTGAGGGATATTTGATGTATTGGCACCTGACAAAGAACATTCTGCAATATTTTCTTAACAAGAATATACGTGAATTTGCAATCCAACAATATAGAAGCTCTAATTTTTCTGCCGAAGATTGGGCACAAAGGTATGTCTACACAAAAGTCCATGAAATTTTCTTTGCTTCTTTGCGACTGAGTTGCACGATTGGTTGTCTTAGCTTGCTGAATTCCAGACCTATGCAAAGGATGACATGATCACTCAGTGGACCCCGAAGTTGGTATAACAATTAGAGAAATCTAGCAACAAGATCATCTGCATGGTAGGTCACTGGATAAATAGTGCTCTAGGAGAATTTGTGACTAAATTCACTATTAATTAATTTGTATCGTATTCTAAAGCTGAACAGATATTTTTCAAGGGCCCTAGAGGTAATTTCCTACACTCTCTGAAACTGTGAATCAAAATTCTACTCTGTGAACAAGTCACTGTGTGCAACCATATTGAGTGAATGTCTCATAGAGGGCCTACTACGTGCAGTGGAATAACTTATAGAGTAGATATAGAATAAGGTTTTGTTTATATCCCTCTCAAAGGTAAATATGACAATGATGAGGAGTCTTAAATAAACAACTATGGTGAATTTGTGCACTCGGAAGAAGAGGAATTGCAAGATCAAGCTACTCTTGGGTCTTGGCCATAGTTCAGATCCCATCCACTCCACTCCCAAACTCATCTCACTCTAACAAGCCATCTACTCCACCTCCACCTCCACCACTAGACTCTAATATGGTTTCCTCCATGAATTTACCTAATTTCTATAGTATCGAGAACGAAGACATAGACCAATTCTGGCTTGTTACAGATGTTGTATGGACAACGTAGAAAATTAATAATGTGGATGTTAAGAAAGAATAGTTGGCCACTGATTTTTAAGATTGTGCATTGGGTTGGTACATAAGGTATGTGGTAACAAACCCTAATGCAACTATTGATAATATCGGAAGGCCGCATTGAAGGAACAATTAAAAAATGCGAAATCATTTTCACCAAGAATTAAACGAATCTAGATGGGAAGGAGATCAACGGTTGAACATCACAGATAGAGGATCTATGATTGATGACACAAAACAAAAAGAGTCATTCATTTCCATGCTACTACCACATCTACGACAGCCCCTAAGTCAGTAGAATATTGCAACACAGGTTGAAGTTGTAGAGATTGCAACGAAGCTAGAATCCTCACCAGTGCTAGTTGCACAGATCGGGTCCCAGCAAATCCACATCTAGTTACAGGAAATGCACTTAGAATTATAGAGTCTAGGAAAGGATAAATGAAAGTAGGTATGCACAGATGTATACACGCTGCAAGGTTTTCAGGCATCACAAGCATCATTACCTCGTATTCAATAACTATCTATTGGCTAGAGGACCAAGAAAAATATAGAGCGCAGCAAGACCAAGTGCAAATCCTACGTTATAAAGCATGATTTTTCAAGCAATGGGTATTCACATGATAGACTTATGCCCGAGGTGTTGTGGTCCTGTGATTTGGCAGATTGGAATACCAAGTGACAAGGAAACATAAAAACCAGTCTTTAGAGCTCTAGGACCTAGCCTTACTAGTCGCAGAGAGGGATCTCTCAATTGTTTGCAAAGATATGACCTTTTTTCTTGTAAAAGGTTGATTTTAGGCTAGTTATTAAGCATGAGTTTTTTTTATTGTTTGGTTGGACATGATGATCTAGGAAGCATAGAAAGAAAGGGGAAATCTCTAAGTCATTGGGCAATGGAGTCGAGTGGAAGCTATAACAATTTTGTAAATGGATCAGGGGTATCAAAGGGAAAATCTAACTTGGCCAGTGGATCTTCAAGGTCTTTAAGGTGAAATTAAATGGACATCAATGGTTTAGAATGAAAAGTAGAACTAAGGGCAATTAAGAATCCTTAATTATATGTACTTCTCAACAAGAGGACTTAAAAAATTATCTAAACATAAAGAGGCATTCCATAGACAGGGCTAACCATAAATTATAGAAACCACACTTCAGCAAATAACAATTTCAAGACAAACTTCTCCAATGAAATATAGAAGGCGAGAAACTCATTTAACTTCTAGTGATTTCACCTTCAAGGATAAGAAAACATTGAAGATTCAAACATAATTGTATTCATAGAAGATGAAACTCCTAGACATCTTATGTTACATCTATAAAGACCTCCAAAACAATTATTTAAGCTAGTACAAAGGGTGTGATCAGAAAAAATCCTCTTTGGCAAAATTTTAAACAATGGTACTTTGAAGGGAGACTTCAGAAACGTTTTTTTAAGTGGCAGCAAGTAAGCAGGGGAAACTATAAATCATGCTTGAGACCAACTGTATTGAACTATTTAGGAAATAAACAAGCATAGGGGTTCTAGAGAGAAATTAAGAATTCTCTAAAATATCCTAGCAGAAGAAAACATTAAGACAATGAAGAGTAAATAGAACTAAGGTGTTTTCAAAAGACATTTCTTAGCCCAAAATTTTTACTCTACTGCAACAGATAATGGTGAAACATAATGGAATAGGAAAGAAAAATAACATATTTAGAGTACTTCACCAATAGCCAAGCTCAGGGATCCAATGACAGAGCTTTCTCCATCAACAAATAGGTCAAGATAGCCACAAGCTCCATAACATCAATTTCGTTTCAAATTTTGCAAGACTATGTACTACTTCAAAGAGTCACCAAATGCCAACAATACAATGAGTTCCAATGTAGTATTTATGCTGCAAATGAGGAGGTGGAACTGAGCTAGGGTTTGAGAGTCATTAACTATAGAGTAAATTCATTCCTAACCTTGAAAACCATGCAAGGCATAAGGTATGAAGATGTTCAACTACTTCTCTATTTCAATAACTCTATCTTAACTTCTGATAGAAAGATAGGAGAAAATATTGACTTTCAAGGCTTATCCTTATCTTTACAATAACTATCCTGACAGTTTTAAATATTTTCTTTATTGTAATAATTGTTTTTTTGTCTTTTTAGGCAGAAATTATGTCAAAGGTGCCAGTTAGATATTCTGAGTGAATAACTGCTCCTGTTTCATGTATTTGAGGTTTTTTTTAGCCTAACTTTCCTTAATTTCATCATTGAACTGTGCTTAAGGCTTGATCTGCTTTGAGCTTTCTTAATTCATCATACTGTTTTTAACACTTTTTAGACTTATTTAAACTCTTTTTAATATGTCTTTAACTGTGCTTTCATCCTTTAATCCTCGTTTAAGCTTTTAAACTTTGTTCCCTTCCTTTGCTGTTAAAATTTTTATTGATTTTTCTGTTTCTGCGTGTAGGAGGCTTCTTGGTGTGCTGAAGGGTTTCAAAAGGGATAAATGCTCATGAGGCAATGATCAATAATTTATTTGAAACCCTGGATCCCTTTATTCTTTGCTCATAGGCTCTCGGATCATCATCCTGAGGCCTCAGTCACTATCTTAACTGTGGGATGGCATTTTAGTTCGGGCCACCATAAAACCTGCAAAAATAAACAATGTTTTAGTTTAAAACTTGCATTTTCGTGGATTAAATTGCTTCAATATTTTGGGGGTGTCGGAGAAATGTTCTAATGAAGGAGATATGCATGGGAGGAGGGGTTCCACAGGCAGAACCAGGAGAAATCCACGAAAAAATTGAATCTAGCACAGAAATGGAGGATGGTGGTTTTTGTAGAAAACTGGTGGTTTTCGAAGAAAACTGGTGGTTTTCGCACTGCAAATAAGTGGTAAGAATATTTTGAAGGATCGGATGTGATACCATTCATCAATCACCACGTTTCCTAAGAAAAACCACTTTTTTCGCGTGAAAAAGGCTTGTTAAACCGCGACAGTGAAATGAACGCAATATTGCATGAGGGTCGCTGGATCTGGGGAAGCCAGATCAATGGTGCATGTTTACCCTGACCAAAGGAGTTGATCGACTATGGGTATTAAGTGGGAGATAGGTGGCAGAAAAGGATTGGACGGTGGTGGAGTAGTGGGTGGTGGGCCAGCAGGGTGACGTAAACTCTGTTGTCGGGTAGTGGGGATGGTTTGGAGCGAGACGAAAAAGGTGGGAATGCGATGGAGGTTGTTGGACTGGGTGATCTATGGTTAAGATCTTTTCAAAGAGAAAGATGGACGGGGGTATGGTCTAGTGGATAGAGAAGGGGAGAAGCCCGATGACCATTGGATAACCAGGATCAACAGTTGAGATTATATCAGGGAAACAAAATGGAATAGGTAAATGGATAAGAGAAGGGGGCTTTAAGGGAAGTGGAGGGATGTGGTTATATGGAGAGTAAAGGGGGCCGGGCTTAAGACAAAAGGGGCTAAGGTTTTAGTGGGTGGTCATTCCCTTGGTCATATAAGGGGGCGTAAGCCCTAATTTCTTAAATGGGCGGAGAATAAGCCAAAAAGAGGGTTTTTAAGCCTTTTTTGGAGGTTTTTGATAAGGTGGAAAAGAACGTTTCAAACCAAAATGAAGGGGTTTTAATGGTTTAAAAAGGGTTTTTAGAGGAAATGAAGGATCAATGGAGAGGGAAAGTCCTTTTTAGAGGGAAAAAAAATGATAGAAAAATAGGGGTAGGAATGATAAGATGAGGGAATGAAATGGAGATGAAATGGTGGAGATAGCTTGAAACAAGCTTCCTTTTGAAATAGTAGGGTGATATTTTAGAAGGCATAGATGAAGAATTTGGTGAGCTAATAGACTTAGGATGATGAAGGCAATGAGATTTCTAGAACTCACAATGTTTCTGCAAATATTATTTCTAGAAATCTGAGATTTCCAACTTAGTTATCTTTGGATAAAATCAAAATTATGGATGACTAACAGTGGCTCCACTTGGGAAGGGCAGCTATCTTTTTAAGGTGTCCAGAACCTTAGAAAATAATATTTGAGTTTCAACAGACCATTGCCTTTCTATTTGGCAGATTTCTTCTTTTTCTTTCTTGCTGATATTTCTTTATTTTTGACAATTTTCAATCAATCTGCAATATACAATTTCTTCAAACAACATCTCTACCTACCCAATCCTACTTGTCCTAGTATTTTTCCTTCCTCTTGAGTGCACTTGAACTGGAAAAATCTTTGACATTTTATTTTTTGAAAACATAAAATAAACTATCTAACCCTATCCTTATTTCTTCCAAGAGTCTAGATTAAATTGTTGAACTCTTTTTATTTTCTACCTATACTAACTGACTGCCAAGATTAAACTATTTGGAAATCTTGGTTCTCTAATCTATTGACATGAAAATTTAAAGCATGGTTCAAATTAGGATTAGACAGTCTGATTAACCATGGTTGTGGCATTTGAACAATCTGCACACAAACATTATTTTTGCATAAAATTAAATTAGAAGGATAAGGCAATGATTTGTCTTTTTGCAAGGCATCCTTATCTATCTCTTTGGTTCTATTTTGAGCATGTGGAACCAGTATCTTTATATTCTCCTAATCTATCTTTTTTGAAAAAGTCAAGTCTAAAATAATCTTATCAATTAGTGTTTCTACTAACTTATCAACATAGATTTAATGCATGTTTAGCCATGATTAGGCTAGATGACTGAACAAGATATATTTTTGAATTAGTAGTGGCATTTAGACTTGCTCACTTTTAGAAAATTCTACTTTTTTGGTATGGGGATGTACCTCTTTTGAACCTGCCCTCTTTTGTTTTTCCTTTCTTTTATTATTTTTCTATTTTTAATGATTTCTTTTCAAACGGATTATGTACAATGACTAAAAACTTTGAAGCTAAGACTCTTGATAGAAGTAGTGCTTGAGCATCCTGCCATTGACAGGACCTCCAAATATGTCTTCTCCATTTAGCTCTTGCAAAAAAAAATGCATTATGACCCCTTATAGAATGAATGATGTACGGTCCTTTCCAAATATTCTCAAACTTACCATGGTTTTCCTTTTCTTCCCTTATAGAATCCCACTTTAGAACAATATTTCCAACTTGGAAATAATTTTCTTTAGTCCTTTTGTAAAATAATTTCTTGATGCTTTCTTGGACTATTTGTGTTCTCTTGTACACTTCCTCTCTGGACTATTGTAAATAAATGGTCTGATTTATCCTTCTCTACATATCATTTTCTTCAGATTGTACTTCTTGAAGGAGCTTCATGACTGGAACTCCTAAAGATGTTGGGAATATTGGATCCATGCCATAAACCAGCTGATAGGGAGACATATGTATTGATTTCTTGGTGGTTAATCTATCAGCCCATAAAGCATGAATAAGCTTACCGTGCCATGTTTTCTGATTTTGTTCCAACAATTTTTTGATAATATTGATAAGGCTTTTGTTAGAGGATTCAGCTAATCCATTTCCTTGAAGATAGTAGGCAGTAGAATGACCCAATTTGATATGGTATTTATAGAAAAAGTCAACCATTTTTTTGGATTTGAAGGTAGCAGCATTGTCTGTGATAATTTTTCTAGGACAACCAAATCTGGATAGTATGTTGGTTTCGAGGAACTTGATAATGACAGAGTCAGTAGCATTCCTAGAAGGTATGGCTTCTATCCACTTGGTAAAATAATCAGTTGCAGTGAGGATCCACTTATGTTGGGCTAATGAAGATGGGTGGATTTCCTCAATGAAGTCCAAGCCCCATTGTTGAAAGGGAGCCTCAACACTAATGGGATGTAAGGGTAAAGGAAGGAGTCTTATCTTTCCATAAAAAAATTGACACTTATGGTAGGACATGACCAGTTTCTGAGTATCTGGGAAAAGGTGGGCTAATAGTAACTAGATCTGAGTTTTTTATTTGTTGTGGTCTTCCAGTAAAGTTTTCCTCCAGATTCTCCCTCATGCAACTCATGCATGATTTTTCCTGCATCAATCTCAGGCAAACATTTAAGTAATATTCCAAAAACATTATTCCAATATAAAACCCCATCTAATATGAAATAATTTAAAGCTTTTTGTTTTAAAAATATAGCTTTATTTTTAGACAGAGAAGGAGGGGTATTCAGATAAAGAAACACATATATTATATCAGCATACCAAGGTGAATTCACAAAATTTTCTTCAATAAATGGAGTTTTGAATTCCTCTGTTTCTTCCAAAATATCAACCATATTCATATCTAGTGCTTGGAAGTTTGACTCAGCCACGAGTTTTTCTAATCCTTGCCATTTGCTTAGTTTGGTAGACCTGATTTCTGAGTCATATTATAAGATAATAGCAATCCATTTTCCCCTTTTACCATTAGGGTCTTGACTTAGAGTGTCCTTGACAATAGTATGTGGGACAAAAGAAATGATGTGAGAATGTAAAATGTAGACTCTAAAGTCTTTCAATGCTTTTACCAAGGCTAAGGCTTGTTTCTCGATGATGTTATACTTGAGTGGAGCATCTCTCAAGGTCCTACTAAAAAACGATATTGGTTGTTCTTGCCCCATATTATTCTGTTGTAGTAATACTGCAGCTATTGTATGCTCAGATGCAAAAGAAAAGATGTAAAATCTTTGGTGAAATCAGGACTGATAAGAACGGGTGTTTGAGTAAGAGCTTGTTTTACTAGTTTAAATGACTATTTAGCTTGTACTGTCCATTTAACACCTATCTCCTTTTTTACCATGTTTGTGATATCTCTTAATAGTTCAGCAAGGTTGGGGATGAACCTCAAAAAATTTATCTTTCCAATGAAAGATTGCAATTCTTTGAGGTTTCTAGGATGGCTGATTTTCAATATGCCATCAATCCTTTTAGGGTCTACTTTGATTGCTTCTTAAAAAATTATGTGGCCAAGATGGTTTCCTTCTTGGAGACTAAAGAGTGTCATCTTGGGATTCAAATATAAGCCATATTTTCTACATTTCTCAAAAAAAATTCTTAAATGAATCAAGTGTTCTTCATCGGTTTTAGAGAAAATATTAATGTCATCAAGGTAAATGATTATAAAATAGCCAATATATTCTGAGAAGGCTATGTCCATGGCCCTTTGGAAGGTGGCCCCTGCATTCATCAAACCAAATGGAATTTTCACATACATGAATGTACCCCAAGGTGTAGTGAAAGCATTTTTATGTTGATCACTTGGGAGTACTAACACCTAACTGTAACCTAAGAACCCATCCAACAGTGACATTCTTTTAGACCCAACAAACCTTTGAAGTATGTGATCCATTTTTGGCAAGGGATAGTTATCTTTTAGGGAGGCTTTATTTAGATTTTTGAAGTCAATGCAAAGCCTGATTTCCTAGGTCTTCTTCCTAATAGATACTAGGTTGGAAACCCATTCTGAGTATCTAAGGGGGACTATAATCCCAAAATCATACATTTTCCTGATCTCTTTCTCAACCAAAGGTAATAAAACAGGGTTTATTCTTCTTAGTTTTTGTTTGAAAAGTTTCCAATTTTCCTTAGGAGGAATTTTGTGTTGAATGATGTTGGTATCATATGATTTCAGATCCTTGTATCCCCATGCAAACACATATTTAAATTTTTTGGAAAGTTCTATGTATTGTTGCTTGACATGATCTAGAAGAGTGTTGGATAGCTTGATCATTTTGGGTTCTGTTAGGCTGCCTATGTTATGTTCTTCTATATTTTTTCTATAGTCTCCATTCTTGGTTCTTTGGCTACATCATTAAAATCAAAGAGCCACTCTAATGGTGTAAGACATCTTGGAATTGTATCATTTTTACATTGTAAAACTATCAGGTCTTTTTGGTCTGTATTGTCAACTATTTATGCTTTAAAAAGATGTTCAAATTGGTTTATATCAGTAGAAGAGGACAACTTTATTTCAGGGATTTGTTTTTTATTTAAACAGTTTTATTCATGGCTTGAAGTAGATGTTGGTATGGAAAAGTCATTTTTTGATTGCAGAAAATCATCTATGTGTTTGTCTCCTTCAAACACTTGCCAATAGTCTTCATTGTCAGGTACCGTAGGCTTGTTTTTTACCTTGACATTGTATTGTTCATTTATCTGTGGTATTTGAAAATTACTACCAGCAAAGGTAAGTTCATTTGCTACATTATTTTGAGCTCTTGGGATGAAAATGAGTTCATATTTTTAAAAAAAAATTAGGAGATGAAAGGCAGCATTTCTATATTCTCTGAGTTTTGGGTTTTTGGCTGAATATTCCCCTTTATTTTGTCTAATGATTAGCTCAAAATCTCCTTGGACTGATATTTTCTTAGGTTCTAATTCTTTGATTAGATGTAGGCCAAGGAGGAGGGCTTCATATTCTACAATGTTATTGGTGCATGGAAAATCTAGTTTATAAGAATGTCCTTTGTTTATATTGTGTATCCATACACTTGCTCCAAAACCTATCTTGCTATAATAACCATCAAAGGTCATTTCCCATAGTGTTTCTATTTCACACTCATTGTATTTTTTCTATTTAGGGCTGCTAAAGTTTGGGCTACCATGTGCTTGAATTGAGGGCAGTTTTGATGGTTCTGGTGGACTAAATTGTTCTTTGTTTTCCTTTTCTTATTGACTAATTTCATCTTCATTATACAAGATAAAGGAATCTAAGTTTGAATGAATAGAATAAACATAAGTATTGTTTGGCCTATCTATGTTTCTCACCATGTATTTCATCCGGGATTCCCTGTATAATCTTCTGGTTTGGTTAAATACTGGGATGGTCGCATAGGACATGTACATTTGAAGGATCCCTTGAAGTTTGGCTCCCCATGATCTAGATAGAAGCATTCCATACTTTGGGGGAATGTCAGCTACTACTATGTCCATAAACATACCTTTGGCAGGAATTTGTGCCAAGTTGACACATAAATCTTTGATTAGATCCAAGCACTTGACTCTACTTGAATCAAAGGAGTAGATGTCTTTATATGGTTTAGTAATTTCTAGGCCTAGGCTTTCCATTACTACTTTAGGCATAAGGTTATGAGAAGCACCTGAGTCTAGCATGGCGTTGTGTAAGATTTTATTATGTATGTTCAAGCTAACATAGAAGGGAGGGATGGCCCCTTCTTGGTATTTTCCTTCTACTTCAAGACCAAACAACAATTCTTGTTTGTCATCTGTCAAGTTTAAAGTATCAATATCACTACCTATATTCAAAGCTTTCAAAACTTGGTTTTTATATATATCCTAGGTTACTAATTCAGCTAGACGTATGCTAATTTTTATCTTGGCAATATCACCTTCAAGGCTGAAAGGAATTATTGTTTTTGACATATTTACATCCTTTTTATCAAGCATAGTTCTTTCAGCAATTCTGATTTGTTGAATTTTATTTGGACTGTTATTTAGGACAGATTTGTTAGGGCCACTAGCAGAGGTACTAGGGCATCTTTGTTCAACACTTTGTTGGTTGTTTTTGTCATTATTTAGATCAGTTTTCTTGGCCATATTCTTGGTGTTACTTGTTATCTTTTTAGGCTGATTTTCTGAAGTTTTCCCAACAGCAGTACTAGTGTTTTTGTCACTTGGAATTTATGGGTTTCCTTTGCTTCTAATATTATATTGTTTGTGTACCTCCATTATTTCATTTTCAAACCCCAATATGTAATCTTCAAAATCCTCATGGTTGTTTTAAATTTGTTCTAAGGAGAAGAATCCTTCAGTTTCCAACCATTCAGTTCCCCTCTCCTCCTCTTGATCTACATAATTTTGTTGGAAGGGAGGCCTAATTTTTTTATTGTTATCTCTTTGTCTATCTTGCATAGGATCTCTTCTGAAATTAGGATTTCCATTTCTGTTTTGGGGGTTGGTTTGATTTTCTCTTGGAGGAATTTTGTCATTTAAATTTATTTTCTCAAGCATTATTTCCATTACCCTTACTAAGTTGTCAATTTTGGCATCAGATGATGAGGTTGAGGCCATTGTTTCATCTTTGTATATAACTCTTTTCTCTGATTTCAACCTAGCTCTTTTTTCAATCAGATTTTCCTCTACATTTATGGCTCCCCTTTGCATATCTTCTAAGGTTAAAGCGTCTCTTTTTCTTAGCTGGTAGGCCATGTCTAGATCAAAGCCTTCAGGAAATTTAGCTAAGGCCAAGCCTAGTGGAGGTTTCATGTTTGGGGAAAGTGCATTGTAAACACTATTGAATCTAGTGCAATAATCGTGGACACCTTCCCCAGTGTTTCTCTTAAGGTTGTTATATTTAGAAAGTATTTGGAGAGGGTACTTTTTAATTTCCCATTTGTTTATGAATGTTTGATATAAAGAAGGGAGATTATTTATGCTATTAGGAGTTAAGCTCTTAAACCATTTCTTGGCTTCTCCTCCTAAACTTTGGGCAAAGATTCTCATCTTAATGGTCTCTTCTTCTATTTCCATGTAATCAAAAGCATCATCCATTTTATCTACATGCTGTTGGGCCATAGTAGATTTAGTTCCAGTGATATGGGGAATTCCAGATTGATAATAATTTAGTAAAGGGACCAGAGGTTGTCGTAACACTGTTTAATGTTCTAAAATTTTCTTGCAGATAATTGGAACATTAATTTTTGCTTATTTCATCTAGAAGGTCAATAAAATGGGTAAAAGGCCCATGAGTAGGAATAAGATCCTTCATAATGTGAAAAGGATCAATGGTGCAGCTTAATTTTGCACCTTCCGGTGTGAAAAGGGGCAACTGCATGAGGACAAGGTCAAGTTTGACCAAGTCAACAGTGCTGCCTAAGAGGTGTAGCTTGCATGGGAAGAAAACACAGTTTTGGAGGGAGAAATATTCCCTGTGGATGAAACCCTAATGTGTGGGGTCCAAGGCAAAGAGGCATTCACTTGCATAAAAGGAGGAGGAGGCAGCCATAGTGGGACATATTTGAGCATATTGATTTTAGTCTTAAGACTCATTTGCAAACTCCGGCTATTCAGCTGAGTTGCAGTGCTGCTTAGCACGACATATTCCTTTTCAGGATTTCCTCTCCTTCTTGAGAGGCCTCTCGAAGGATTGCACTTCATTTTCTCCACATCTTGGCTAAAGGTCAAAGCCATTATTCAGTCACTGCATTATTTTTGTTGTATTATAATGTAGTGTTGCTGGGTGTTGCAGTGGAGGGGTTCCACAACACCTTCTATAATATTCCAAATTTTGTGGAATATTAATTTTTGACATTTGCACTGAGGAGATGAATAAAATGGGTAGGAGCCCATTAATTTTATCTATATGGAATAAAAATCCTCTTATCATGAAGGAGGATCACTTTTGGAGTTGGATTTCACACCTCCATGTGTGAAAAGGGACTTTTGCAGGATGATTAGGTCAAGTTTGACCAAGTCAAATAGAGCAGTGGTATGAGGTGGAGAGCACATTGTGGGATAGCGCAGAGAAAGAGGAGGGAATATTCCTTGAGAAGGAAAACCCTAATGAGTGGGACCCATGGAGAGGGAGCTCACAATTGTATAAGAGGAGAGAAAGGAAACCATTGTTTCTCATGTTATGGATTATATATTTTCATGTTTGTTTAGACTTGGAGCATCTTCTTGCTATTTAGCAGAGTTGCCGAGGGAATTCCTGTTTAGGATTTCCTCTCCTTCTTGAGATACCTCTTGAGGGATTGTACTTCATTATCCCCATATCCAGGCTTGAGGCCAAAGCATTTCATTTAGCTACAGCGCAGTCTCCACTGGTGGCTGGGTTGTGTCATTGGGTGTTGCAGGGGAGGGTTCCACAACACCACTCCAAAGATTGATTTTAAGAGGAGGGGATCTCCATTTCATTAGGAGATCATTGAGGAGTGTTCTTGGGTATATTTTCAGATCTTGGCATCAGGCCAACGTTTTCTAGTTCACCTACAGCGCAGTATCTCTCCCAGGCTGCATTATTCTCATGGTGTATTTGCAGTGGGGGACTGCAAGATTCATTGGAGGGGAAATATTTGGTGAAGGGATCAGCCTTTCACTTTAGAGATCCATCGTAGGAGGCTATTTCAGATTGTATATCATATTTATCCATCTCTTTCTATTTTTTTCATGAGTTGCTGCTGCTACCCAGCAACTTCGAGATTATTGTATTTTCCCATTTTGTACATCTATTGTAGCCAATCCTTCTAAGGATTTTTGTATTAGTGTTTTCAGGGGTTGAGAGCTTTCTCCCCCTAATTTCTTGAGCTATCATTGATATATCATTATATTTCCCATTATACATGTTGCAGTTTCTTCATATAACTACGCAGTCCTAGCTTGGGCACACTTGTGCAACAGTATTTTGAGGCAGGGTTTGCTTGTCTTGAGTAACATTTCCCTCATGATCTTGTATTCATTGTTGCTGCTATTATTTAATGAGATGGATATGGATTTTATTCAAATTTATATGAGATAAATGTCACTTTTATTCTATTGGTGTGTTTGTATAATGTTGATACTCCAAGTCTTGTGCATGCATTGTTGTAGCCCTTTCACTGGGCAATTTCTGAAGGGAACAAGGTGTGGGAGGCTTGTCTCACCACCCTAGAAGGATTTATTTGGTCTCAACTCTTGGATTTTGGTCTTAGACACATTGGTCTAAGGGATCTAGGTCTTGGTATCAAATCTTTCTACCTCCATTTCTAGAAAATGCGTTTTCCAGCCATGGATTGCTAGCCATTTTAGATTGCGAATATTACAGTGGTATCAGAGCACATTTCTTGGCTCAGCCTGTGGCTTTCAAGCCCAAGAAAGAAGAAGAATATGATGATGAAGAAGATGAGCTTGATCTCATCTATTTTCAGAACAAAGAAGAGCATCCCCAAGGAGGAGAAGTAGAGAGAAGAAGAGGAAGGTCCATGCACTTCCTATTCTCAAAAAGAAAGCAAGCATGAGAGATGCTTGGATCATTAGGTTCTAGATCAATACCTGAGTAAGTATAAATCCCATTCTGTAGCATTCAGGGGAGCTACAACGTTCCCATATTTTATTCAGTAGAAGGAGGAGAGAAGGCCCTATGGAAAAATAGAAATCAAAGGAAATAGGTTTCTATTGTCTACAGTTGATGGGAACACTTCAGCTAGAGCTTGGGTGAAAAAGCTAGAGGCATTTTTCTTGCTACATCCAGTGGCAGAGAAAGAAGCAGTGGAGATTGCAGCGCTACACATGGAGGATGAAGCCTATGTTTGGTCGTTCAAACCCTTGTTCCATTCAAGGGTGAGCTATTTTGTAGAATTTACTCAAGGGTTAATCAAGACCTTTGATGGAGAAAGAACAAAGGGGGAAGGGCTCACACCACCATGGGAGGAGGATTGCACCAACACTGCTACAACTTTGGAGGAGCAGCCTTCTACATATATGGATGAGGGAGCCATTTTATTGAAGTAGATAACTATTTCAGCTAGACAAGAAGATCTAAATATCCACCAAGGTATGAGTGAAGTTCCACTTTTCATTTCAGCAAACAATTTAAGAGAATGTGGAAACTCACATGTAGAGGTCCAAGGATCTCCACACTTTACTATTTTAGAGCACCATGATTGCATTGCGCTATGAAATGGGTTCAAAGAGGATATGGACCCTCATCCTAATGCACTATTGATGAGTCTCATTCAGCCCTTAAGGTTGGGATGTGAACCATTGATGGATGAAACAAACCATGGCACTTTCATGATAAACAAGGGAACAAATTTTAAAATGGAGGTTGAGACAACTGCTACTCTATGGGAGGAATTCGCAGTGCTGCTAATCATTGATGGAGAGGAGAGGTTAACTCCATCATATTTGAATCCTCATGGGTTTGATACAGTCATGGGTTAGAGGTCTCCTTTAGGAGGTCACCAAGGAGCTGCATTCCAATCTTCCATGGAATGCAAGAGAGGTGATTTGGTTTGGGAGGATGGTAGCCCTCATGGGAAGAGTACCAAAGGAGGAAGAAGGAGAAGAAATACACAAGGAGATGAGTGGGTGTGGATGAGGAGCAAGAGGCTGATTTTCCACTTGCAAATATATGATACTGGGCAGCAAGAGGCTTGGCTATGTTGGCTCCTCTTGAAGGAGTTTGGCCATCACTTGGTGTACCCTTTTTCCAGGAGGATGGGAGTACAGAAGAGGTGGCAGAATGTTTACATCATTGAGCAGCAAATATTAGGGATACATGGTGCTGATATGGTATATATATTAGTCATGATACCTTCATCACATGAGTTACATGATGTGAGCATGAGGAGGCATCAAGCACTTGGGTTGCTTGGGCTATATTGGAGAGAGCACAAGCATATTTTCTCTCATATGATGTATGGTGCTGCAAGAGTAGGGGAGAGAACTCTCATAGCACAAAGGGACTACTCTTTGGCTTACACTAATTAGGAGGCATTTCCATCTTCGGAGAAGATTCATATTTGCAGCAACATCACTAGAGGTGTTCTTGGCAAGAAGCATGTCAAGAGATAAAGATTAGCATGGTCAAGAGCATTTTTGCATGAGCTCACAGCACTGACACTTGGGAGCAGGGACATATACATGGATACATCTATCATCTTACCTATAGCCTATGGTAAGAGCCTCGTGTTTACATTTTCTGATTTACATACTCTTATGATTATGTGGCAGTGCATGGCTCCTCAAAGGGGCAGATTTTCCATATTGCTCCATGGGCAAATTTGGGCCAAACCATATGATGGAGACAACCATATTTTATGTGGCCTTGGGAAAAGGTTTTCTCATTACATGTATGTTCAGCAAACTCATGTACTTGAACATGTATTAAGAAAAAATTTTCCATGTAAAATTATGAAGCACCAGTTTGAGAAACTACGTTGTTGCTACTTGGGAGACTGTTGGTTCCATCAAGCATCATGTAAAACCATCAGTACTTCCTCTATTTTGATGATGAGCATGTTTCAATTTTCTGATATTTTCCATATTATTATTGGGAGCATGATTGGTGAATTGACACATGAGTTGAATGTGTCTTTGAGGGGAGATGATCCCCATAGTTTATGCATTGCATGTTCTAGTAGGAACATGAGGGGAGACATGGCCACCACAACCACCTATTTTCCTTCTTTTGAGTTGGGCCATGAGTTTGATGATGATATCCATCCATTGTATGTATATGGGCATGTATTTGATTTTTTATTGCTGATTCACTCATCTATTTACTATTCAGTAGTAGAGGTGATATTTTCTGTACAACGCTTTCCATGCTATTTTCTGTAGCTGCAGTGGATGAGGTCGCATTGTAACCCTATGAGACATTGTTTGTACCTTGTTGCACATGGTATAACCTAAAAAAAACATCTCATTGGGGTATTCTATGATGATCATGTCCTACTCATCATGGATGAAAAGTCTTGGGCCAACCGAAATATCATTGATGGAGGAGAAATCCTTGGAGGATTTCTATTCATTTTTCGACTTGAGGGAAATAATTTTGCATCCCATGATTAGCACACACTCTAAAATTATCATAAGTGGAGAGGAGGACAGCATGGGGTAAGCTATGAGGCTTTCCATATTCATATTTTCATCCCACCTTCATTTCCGGAGCTCAAGGTGGAGACAAATTTCTATGAGTTGCCATATTGGGAGGCAGCTTATGTTGTATGGATGATTGCTTCGGGATGGGAGATTCATATGGGGATGATGAGTCCCATTATATATTAGATATCATGCCTCAAGGAGGCCCTTAGACAGCCCATTGTTTCCTTCATTGATATTTGTTTTGACATGACAGCTATTTGGGGATGTTCACTAAAGGCTAGATTACATATGATGTAGGGAAAACTTGGACACTTGATTGATGATATGGAATCCTTTTCTTGGAGGAGTTTATCATGCATGGATGCTACAGGGAAAGTAAGGGGAAATAAATCAGTCTATCCTTATACTTGCTTGAGGACAAGCAATCTTTGAGAGGGGAGGACTATAATATTCCAAATTTTGTGGAATATTAATTTTTGACATTTGCACTTAGGAGATGAATAAAATGGGTAGGAGACCCATTCATTTTATCTATAGGGAATAAAAATCATCTTATCATGAAGGAGGATCACTTTTGGAGTTGGATTTCACACCGTCATGTGTGAAAAGAGACTTTTTCAAGATGATTAGGTCAAGTTTGAGAAAGTTAAACAGAGCAGTGGTATGAGGTGGAGAGCACATTGTGGGACAGTGCAGAGAAAGAGGAGGGAAGATTACTTGAGAAGGAAAACCCTAATGAGTGGGAACCATGGAGAGGGAGCTCACAATTTTATAAGAGGAGGGAAATGCAACCATTGTTTCTCATGTTCTGGATTATAGATTTTTATGTCTGTTTAGACTTGGAGCATCTTCTTGCTATTTAACAGAGTTGCCGAGGGAATTCATGTTTAGGATTTCCTCTCCTTCTTGAGATACCTCCTGAGATATTGTAATTAATTATCCCTATATCCAGGCTTGAGGCCAAATAATTTCATTTAGATACAGTGCAGTCTCCATTGGTGGTTGGGTTGTGTTGCTGGGTGTTCCAGGGGAGGGTTCCACAACACCACTCTGGAGATTGATTTTCAAAGGAGGGGATCTCCATTTCATTAGGAGATCATTGAGGAGTGTTCTTGGGTATATTTTTAGATCTTGGCATCGGGCCAATGTTTTCCAGTTCACCTACAACGCAGTATCTCTCCCAGACTGCGTTATTCTCATGGTGTATTTGCAGTGGGGGACTGCAAGATTGATTGGAGGGGAAATCTTTGGTGAAGGGATCAGCCTTTCACTTTAGAGATCCATCGGAGGAGGCTATTTTATATTTCATATCATATTCATCCATCTCCTTATATTTTGTTCATTAGTTGCTTCTTCTACCCAACAACTCCATCATTATTGTATTTTCCCATTTTGTACATGTATTGTAGCCAATCCTTCTAAGGATTGTTGTATTAGTGTTTTTAGGGGTTGATATTTTTCTCCCCCTCATTTCTTGAGATATCATTGATATATAATTATATTTCCCATTATACATGTTGCAGTGTCTTCATATAACTATGTAGTCCTAGCTTGGGCACACTTGTGCAACAGTATTTTGAGGCATGGTTTGCTTGTCTTGAGCAACATTTCCCTCATGATCTTGTATTCATTGTTATTGCTATTATTTAATGAGATGGATATGGATTTCATTCACATTTATATGAGATAAATGTCACTACTCTTCTATTGGTTTGTTTGTATAACACTAATACTCTAAGTCTTGTGCATGCATTGTTGTAGCCATTTCACTGGGCAATTTCTGAAGGGAACAAGGTGTGGGAGGCTTGTCCCACCACCCTATAAGGATTTATTTGGTTCCAAATATTGGATTTTGGTCTTAGACACATTGGTATAAGGGATCCAGGTCTTGGTATCAAATCTTGCTACCTCCATTTCTGGAAAATGCATTGTTGTGTAACCATCTCCAAAAAGAGAATAAAAGAGATATGAACGCCTTAGAAATAAGCCACTTCGAGGGGGAAACCTCCAATACATTACATAAATGAACAATTCTTGGATGATACAAATGAACAAAACCTCCTTCTATATATAGGAGTCCATGGGGCCACAATATAATCCTAGTGGGGCCACAATGTGATCCTAGCCGACCTAACAATAATAATGTAAGGGCACAATAATAACAATATGGGGGTTACAGGGGTACAATAATAACAATAAGGGGGGCTACACTAACATAATAAGGGGCTACACTATTAATATAGGGACTTAACATGCCCCTCTACTTCAAACAAGTGTTGTCCTCAACGCTTGATTATTTCTTGATGCTTCTGTATAAAATTCTCTTCCTCCCATGTGAAATCTTCTACAAGAAAGTTCTTCCACTTGCTGAGATACTCTGAAATTGATCGTACTTGTCGAGTTCTTGTTTCTATGACTGCTTCATAACTTCTTTCGATGTGATGTTGATCTTCCTGTTGTTTCATTAGATTCTGTACCAAAGTTGGGTTATCCTTTGAGAGTTGGAGAACTTGTTGTTGATGCTCGATGTGATCTTCCATTAATTTATCATCCATATTTTCTATTATTTGATCCTTCAAACCATCCAACTTAGCCTCCATTTCTTCTTTTAAACCATCTATTTCATCTTCAATTGCTCTTCGTAATATTGAAACTTGTTGCACTTGGTACCATAATTTTGATATCTCATACTGCAATACTTCCTTTTCATGGGTCATAGTATAGCTTTTTGAGGGCTTAATGGCTATGAAATTATCTTTTGGAGCCATTATAGAACCAAAATACTGATACAAATTCTAAAATATTCCTTTGGAATCGCTTCAAACTACTTTTTCAAACAAACGTTATGCAATTCTAAAAACCAAATACACACCTTTTTCTTGATCCGAGGAGCTCGATATTGAAATTGTACTATCTCTATGATTGTGGATCTTCAATATCTCAAATTCAGCCCTGTAGTAGCCCTCTGAAGATTCTTTCAAATGCCACAGGTCTGACCTGATTTGGATTCTCCAAGACAAATTTGTGTCCAATCTCCCACAATGACCTAATTCTGGACTGGTTCAGTAGAGCGAATTGTATGACTTGCCACGTGTCACTGTTTCATCCTTTGTCTCTGAAATTGATATCCAAGAAACTACAGTCTGTTTTATTGCGACCACTTTTGACGGCACTCAAATCCACTGCTCAGAGAGAGAGTTATTGAACTTTTCCCATGATCACCTCTTTGCGATGAAATTCAGGAGCCTGAAAAAGCACTACCTTCCACAGATCATATCTCCAAAAATATTGCGAACCAAGTTCTGAAATTTTTTGACGAATTTCCTTAGGATTTCAGCTTCGCACCATATGAATTTCAGACTCTGACCCTTCGTACAAAAAATTTATAGCGCAAATGCCACGATGACCTGTTTATGAGCCTGAAAAAATACCTAACTTCCACAGATGATATCTCCTCAAATATTGCGAACCAAGATCTGAAATTTTTAGACAACCTTCCTCAAGATTTCAGCTTCGCACCCTAAAAATTGCAGCTTCTGAAGCTTCGTAGAAAAAAATTTATAGCGAAAATGCCACGATGACCTGTTTGGAGCAGCGAAACCCTAGAATCCCAAAGCTCCGATACCAAATGTTGTGTAACCAGCTCCAAAGAGAGAAGAAAAGAGATATTCACGCCTTATAAATGAGCCACTTCGAGGGGGCAACCTCCAATACATTACATGAATGAACAATTCTTGGATGATACAAATGAACAAAACCTCCTTCTCTATATAGGAGTCCATGGGGCCATAATATAATCCTAGTGGGGCCACAATGTAATCCTAGCCGACCTAACAATAATAATGTAAGGGCACAATAATAACAATATGGGGGTTACAGGGGTACAATAATAACAATAAGGGGGGCTACACTAACATAATAAGGGGCTACACTATTAATATAGGGACTTAACATGCATTTTCCAACCATGGATTGCTAGCCATTCCAGATTGGGAATATTACACCTTCCCATGGCTTATCTTTCAGAGGAGGGAGTTTCTCTTGCTCCAGGAGGTTAGTGAAGGAGGTTTCTGAGCTGATTTCACATCTTTTCTACTAGGCCAAGTATTCTATATCTCCTACAGTGCAGTCCAGTGCCTTGACTGCGTTATTCTAGAGTGCATCTGCAGTGAGAGGTTGCACCAACATTTTGGAGGGCAAGATTTATAAGTATTAGGATCAGCCTTGTACTTAGGACATCCATTGGAGGAGGTTTGCTGCATATTGGATATCTTATTCATCCATATCCATATTTTATCTATTTTTAGTTGCAGCTACTGCCCAGCATCTCTGACATTTCTGCAGATTTTCCATTTGTACATGTATTGCAGCTAATCCTTCTAAGGATTGTGTATTATTGTTGTATTATTGTTTTCAGGGGTTGAGAGATTTCTACCCATCATTTATTTGAGATGATATTGTCATATCCTCATATTCTCATTTTGTATTATGTAGTGTCTTCTATAAACTGCATTATTTTAGCCAGTGCTTTCCATATGTAGAAGTGCTCTTGCATTTTCTTACATCTGCTCTATTGAGGCTTCCATTGCCTAGTTGGAGTGATTGATTACTCCACACATTGTATAAATTGGCTTCTATATAACATATTTATTGGCTATATAATTCTTCATGTGACCATACTTCATAAAATAACGTTGTATAACCATTTTTTTCATGTATTGCTACAGTCCCTTCACCCGACACTTTCTGAGGACATCTACTAGTGGGAGATCTGTTTAACCACTCTAGAAGTATTTATTTGGAGCCTCCTCTTTGATTTATAACTTAGACACATTTTTCTAAGGCATCGAGGTCCTGGTTTCAAATCCTGTAGTAGCCATTATTGGAAAATGCATTTTCCAGTCATGCCTTGGTAGCTGTCCCGAAATTGGGAACATTACAGTGGTATCAAAGCTTCTTTCTTGGCTCAGCCTGTGAGTTTAAGCCCAAGAAGATCAGAAGAGAATGGGATTCATCTCACCATATTTCAAATCCATGAAGAACCTCCCCAAGGAGGATAAGCAGAAAGAAGAGGAAGAGCCTTGCACTTCCTATTCTCATCGAGAACGAGACAAAGGAATAAGCAGGAGAAAGACTCCATCTTTTGGAGAAGAAAAATAAAAATAAAAATGGGATAAGATTACAAATATTCTTCCTAAATATATACATATTATTCATAAATAATTTTAGGAGATCTGGAGAGATACATGTAAAGAATCTCCAAGAGGGTTTGTACCAAATGAAAACTCTAGATTTGCACATAAGGAGTGTGAGCAAGCAGCTACACACCATCTTGTACAGCGCAGTCACATGCCCAGGGTTTCCAGAAGAGAGATGGAAAGAGAAGAAGAGGTTTCTAGGAGGGAAAAACTTAGTGATTTCTTGAAGAATTATGAGTCTCAAACTCATAAATTCAGAGATCATCTCAGTTTTCCAGAGTTTTACAAAATGAAGGTGAAGGAAAAAGAGTAGCAGGATAGATTTCATCTATCTACCTTTGAGGGTTCACCTGAATGTTTAGCCAAATCTTGGGTGGAGGATTTAGATACCCTCTTGCAGCACCACAAAATACCAGAGGATGAAGCCATCACAGTTGCAGTGCTGCATTTGAAAGGTAAGGCTTATGCCTGGTGGATCTTTGAATATTTTTCATTAATAAATGTAAACTTTACATCTTTTGAAAATTTCACTAAGGCCTTAGGGAAAATATTTTGTAGAGGAATTCATGAGACACACATGGAGGGGCTAAATTAAAAAACTAAAAAAAAACCTTGCATGAAAACACAATTCTATTTCAGAGAACCATGAGGGATGCTGGAAACTTGCACCATAATTTTTCGTAGGAGAAACTCTTTCCTCACACTTTTGAGCAAAGAGGCATGGGGATCTCTTTTTCAAAGAGGGATCAAATCATTGGGAGGTTGCCCACTCATTTTGCATATATTGAGGGCAACATCACAGTTAGATCTAGAGATTATATAGTACCTCATGTAGAGGAAGGAGGAGCTCTTGCTCCAAATAGATGGATGCTTGCATCTTTGCAAGGGAGTCCCCAGATCTCATATGTAGATATCAAGGAACAAATCATGTTTTACATGTTCCATTGTTGAGGAGGTGTGGAACCATGGAGACATAAGGAGAAGGTACGGAGAAGACCCAACATCATGAGATGAGGAGTACACATCCCTATTCATCTATGGAGGTTGATGCACTTGTTGAGCCCCAAATATGTTCTTCTCTTTCACCACATTCCACTTCATTTTCTTTTTCCCTCATTAATTACAGGCTTAAATGATCAATAGGATTAATTAAAATTTCTTTAAGAATTTATATAATGACTAACTTGCTATGTTTTCATGATTTTGTTGTTGTAGTAATTTTTGACTAAGACTCGGCTACATAATACAGACATTCCATATCCAGTCGTCTGTTCTGCAACTATCCTCATGTTTATGTAGGTTACAGGAGTCACAACAAAGAAAAATGCATATTAGTGAAATCCACAACACTTCCCCATCATCTCTTGCTCCCCACAAAGTTTGAGTTAAAGTCTCCAAGCGGTTATGCACGTAGAAGAGAAGCATTTTCCTATCAAAACACAGACTCTACAGATGTTCGCAGTAAAGCACAAGACTGTTAATAAGATTTTTAATTTGATTAGAAGTGGGAAAGACACTTATCCCTGTTTTTCTCAAGATTATTTATGTAATTTCATTATAAGTATGACTCGGGAGACCGAGAAACTGTTGGTTAGATTTTGTTTTGTTTCTAGATCTCAGAGAACCGTGATACTCTATTTTGAAATATTTCTCCTTTAATGAAAGAAGCATCACTTTATTGCACAAGATGAGTCAATCTTGAGTAGATTTGCATGCTAATCCGGTGGTAGAGGGCCCCTGCTACCTGAGAAGCTTTGGTCATAAGATTTAGATAAGTAACTTAGCCTTGTTTCATTCCTAGTTTAATTAATTTTCCAAACTTTGTGTTCCTTTACTTAATTGCTTTAGATGCTGCAGTCAGTCTTATTCTCACAAGTTATTCCAAAATATCACTAAACAATGAATGAGAGATAACTATAGTATTTAGGAGTTAGTTGCATTTCTCTTAACTTTATGATTTTGTGCTCAATTACATCAGTTGTTACAGCTAGTCATGATCTTATAAACTCTTCCAAAATATCACTAACTTCGGATGAGACATAGCTGTGGTGTTTTAGAGATTTGTTGTGTTTTGTTGAATTTTATGATTTCATGCTCATTTATATAACATGTTACAGCCAGTCCTGTTCTACAAACTATTCCAAAATACCACTAATTCTGAATGAGACAGAGCTGAAACATTCCAGTAATTAGTTGCATCTTTAGTCTAGTTGTAGCACTCCGGAGGTAGATGTCATTCTAGTTTAATTCTGTCACTATATTTCAAGTTAGATTAGTGGCATTCTAGTTCAGTTCCAGTTCATTGTATTTCAAGTTAGGTTAATGGCATTTTAGTTTAGTTGTGGTCACTGTGTTTCAAGTTTGATCATTTGCATTCTAGTTCACTGTTATCCATTGTTCTTTAAGTAGTATTAACTATCAACATTAGATTTCACGGCCTTCATTATTTACAAACTAATCTTGTTCTGAATTTATATTAATACATCATCATATGGACAGGAATTAGTGATATTATTTTAAGGCCTTGATTGTTCTGCAGTCTTTTGCAATTTCACAAATAAGCCTTTTCCCAAAACTATTATAGAAAATCTCTAACTTTCGGATGAGGCTTAGTAGTGACAAGTTGAGCTGTAGAATGAATTAATCTTAGCATTATAAGTTAATGTAGAGTGGAAATATTATTGTATTACAAATAATCTTGTTCCAATAAACTTCTAGTCATGGATGAGATTCTTTGTAATATTATAAGATTATTGTTTATTTAGGAGAACTTCATTTGCACTAAACTTGTCCTTTTCTCAAGCTATTCCAACATATTTCTAATGAATGAATTGGATGGGTTTATGTTATCAGTTATTGAGTTCATGTTGTGGTTTAGTTCCTTGCTATGAGTCCTTATCAAACTTTGCATTTTCTGTTCTTTAGTTTAGGTTTTTCTCTGTTTTTAGTGTGACCAACAACTGTTCTTTTTCAACATTTATTTCTTTTCCTTCTTAACATAAAACCATAAAACCAAAAAACATCATAAAAACACTAAACACAACGTAGTGAGAAACGGATACCTAGGCACATATAGTGCACCTCACTTCAGCATTTTACTAGCCCTGGTTAACAATTTATGACCTCAATTTAGGAACACTAAGTTGAGCACTACATCACCTAAGAAGGTTATTGGATTGCGCAGTGGAAGCATGGACATATTTGTTCATTCATCTATTTAGTCATCTCTTGATGATGATGTCTCATTGCATGGAGACATTTTGCTGAGGAGACCATTGGATCAGTAGAGGAGCATGGATGCTTCACATGTTGGGGCACCAATCATTGATTTCAGGAGGGTGGAAACCTTGGTAGAGCTTGATACAGCACTAGGAGTCTAGGGTAGACTCAAGGAAAGAGGGAAAATTCCCTCAACATCATCAGTAACCACTTCCATTTCAGATTCTACGTTGTGGCAGGAACAATAGAGGAAGTATAGCAGCCTTCCAACTTGCATATTTGGCATAGGAGATGTCAGAGAGGAGGATATCTATATGATAGATGTTCTTCATGAGAGATCATCAGCGTTGTCACTATGGAGGTTAGATCCATATTGGAGCTCCCAGCTATTAGTGGAGTATTCCAAGGATATTTTTACTTGCATGATCTTGGATTGCCAGTTTCAATTGGAGGGATATTCAGTCAGAGATGGGGTCATATTTTATCATGGTAGGATCTTCTTCCATAGAGCTTCCAAGCTCAAGGAGAAGTTGCTACAAGTAGCTTATGAGGATTTCCTTTTCAGCCCCACTTGTTCTATGAGAGCATACCACACCATCATGGAGGGGTATTTTTGGATGGGATTTGAGGAGATATATCAGAATATGAGTAGATGCATGGACCAGACATATATGGAGGAGAGACATAACTCCTTGAGAGAGTTAGCAAATCCACCTCTCTTTCCGTTGGAGATGAGAGGAGACTCACTTATGAGCCACTCCACTTGTATGAGCAGAGAGCATGGTAAGGGTATTGATTGTTGTTTACATGAGAATTTATATGATGTATGTATATTTCCCTTAACCATACATGTGCAGGATGATGCTCCAAGGAGGAGCATTCTTTTTTCTAGACCACATGGTTTAGATGAGGCCATAAGCATGATTGATGGCCATTCCCTAGGAGGACTTGGGGAAGAGATACATTATGGGGGATATGTTAATGGTACACCTTACATCATTCACTTCCTCCATACTTATGAGGATATTGGAACAGTGAGAAAGTGGTTGAGAACGCACTTATTTTATCAGTCTCTATGACAGTTGAGGGTCAATCTGCGCTGGTTGCACTTGAGGGACCATAATCCTTCTCATTTGTTGCATATGGCAGCAAGTATGATTCTCATTTTTTCTCCCTATGGTTCTATTGTTGCTATCTTTCTGAGGAGCATGCTTGGGAGAGAGACACATTGTGTGGATGTGTCCTTTGAGGGAGAAATTCCTCACACTTCTTGCACTACATGTTCTAAGGGGAACATGAGATATGATATGGTTATCTCAACAACACATTTGTCACTTTATGAGGTGAGCCATTTTTTGAAGATGATGCCATATGATGATGACTTCCAACTCATCATATATGGAAGGATTTGGGCCAGCTTGATTTGTAGTGTTGGCGAAGATATCTTTGGAGGTCTAGTCCTCATCTTTCCACTTGAGGGAAACTTTATTGCAGCCCAGGATCAACAAAAAATCTACACTTGTCATGAGTGGAGATATGGACAATGTGGGGTAGGCTAAATTTTCTACCATGTGCATATTTTCATCCCACCTACTTTGCCAGAGCCAAAAGTGGAGGACAGTTTTCAGGATTTGCCTAGTTGGGAGGTAGCTCATTTTTCATGGATTATAGCTTGGGGATGGAGAATCCATATGGGAGAGATGGTTCCCATCAGATTTCAGATCCCATTCCTCAAGGGAACCTCTAGACATCACTTTTCTATCCTCTTGAGTATCTCACCTTTACGTGATGATGACTTGATAGATGACTTACATGATGAGGAGGAGCATTGTGGAGACTTGATTGATGAGATAGCATCACTCTCCTTGGAGGAGATCATCATATAGGGATGCTACAGGGAGAGGAGGAGGAAATCATTTAGTCCATCCTTGCACTTGCTTGAGGACAATAAATCTTTGAGAGGGGAGGACTGTAATGTTCCAAAATTTTCTTACAGATAATTGGAACATTATTTTTTTCTTATTTCATCTAGGAGGTGAATAAAATGGGTAAAAGGCCCATGAGTAGGAATAATATCCTTCATAATGTGAAAAGGATCAATGGAGCAGCTTAATTTTTCACCTTCGAGTGTGAAAAGGGGCAATTGCATGAGGACAAGGTCAAGTTTGACCAAGTCAACAACGCTGCCTAAGAGGTGTAGCTTGCATGGGAAGACATCACAGTTTTGGAGGGAGAAAGATTCCTTGTGGATGAAACCCTAATATGTGGGGTCCAAGGAAAAGAGGCATTCACTTTCATAAAATGAGGAGGAGGCAGCCATAGTCAGACATCTTTGAGCATATTGATCTTAGTCTGAAGACTAATTTGAAAACTTCGGTTTTTCAGCTGAGTTGCAGTGCTGCTTAGCACGAGGGATTCCTGTTTAGGATTTCCGCTCCTTCTTGAGAGGCCTCTTGAAGGATTGCACTTCATTTTCTCCACATATTGGCTCAAGGCCAAATCCATTATTCAGTAACTGCGTTATTTCTGCTGAAGTATAACGTAGTGTTGCTGGGTGTTGTAGTGGAGGGGTTCCACAACACCTTCCCTTGGCGTATCTTTTAGAGGAGGGAGTTTCTATTGCTCTAGGAGGTCAGTGAAGGAGGTTTCTAAGCTAATTTCACATATTTGGCACCAGGCCAAGTATTTTCTATCTCCTATAGTGCAATCCAGTGCCTTGACTATGTTATTCTAGAGTGCATCTGCAGTGAGAGGTTGCACCGACATTTTGGATGGAAATATTTCTAAGTATTAGGATTAGCCTTTTATTTAGGACATTTATTGGAGGAGGTTTGCTGCATATTGGATATATGATTCAGCCATGTCCATATTGTATCCGTTTTGAGTTGTAGCTGCCACCCAACAACTCCATCATTTCTGCAGATTTTCCATTTGTACATGTATTGCAGCCAATCCTTCTAAGGATTGTGTATTATTGTTTTATTAGTGTTTTCAGGGGTTGAGAGATTTCTCCCCCTCACTTTTTTGAGCTGATATTTTCATATCATCATATTCTCATTTTGTATTATGCAGTTTCTTCTATAAACTGCGTTATTTTAGCTAGTGCTCTTGCATTTTCTTGTATATGCTCTATTGAGGCTTCCATTGCCTAGATGGAGTGATTGATTCCTCCACACATTGTATAAATTGGCTGATATATAACATATTTATTGGCTATTTACTTCTTCATGTGAGTAGACTTCATAATATAACCCTGTATAACCATTGTATGTTCATGTATTGCTGCAGTCCCTTCACCGAACACTTTCTGAGGAAATCTAGTAGTGTGAGATCTGTTTAACCACTTTAGAAGGATTTACTTGGAGCCTTCTCTTGGATTTAGCACTTAGACACATTTTTCTAAGGCATCCATGTCCTGGATTCAAATCCTATAACATCCATTACTGGAAAATGTGTTTTAGAGTCATGCCTTGATAGCTGTCCTGAAATTGGGAACATTACACGCTGATGGGGCATACCATGCAGCCATGGTAGGAAATAATGGGGGATTTACAAGAGGTGGGTTTACAAGAGGAAATTTTGGCTTAAATGGAGTTTTTTGAATAGTGGATGTGTGAATGGGAGTGGAGGAAACACTTGGACCAGAAAACTAATTTTGAGTAGATTTATTATGAAAGGAGCTGAAGTGATGGAGAAACAGAGAATTAGGTGGAGTAGAAGGTGAGGCTTCTCTACTGGAGCTCTGCTGTAAATTTGTGGGCTCAAGATTAGCTCGGTCAATATCACTATATGACTTGGTTCTAAATAAGTTCTTTGTATGAGGCACGTCAAAGTGAGGATCTTTCAAGACTGTAAGGTTTTCAGGGACAAATCTTGTTCTTTGGATAGTCTTAACAGTAGTTAAATTTCCAGATCTAGAAGTTTGCCACAAAATATTTTCTCGGTCATCAACTATCTTAGGAGGATTAGGGTCAGGATGAGATCTGGTATAGATCCTATGTGAAGCAATATTTCAATTTCAAAATTTTGGAGAGGCTAAAAATCTTAAGGACTGTTTTTCAAAGATTGACCTCTCTTAGTGTTTAATGAGCTTCTAAAATATGGGATTAGACTTCTAAACTTCTGTAGGGCTGGTTAACACAATCCTAAGGAAATCTGGAGCACTAGTGAGGTAATAGGCCTACTAGGGCTAGTGGAGTCACCAGGTAGAAATTTTTAGCTTTTTTGAAGGTAAAATGTTTTATGGTCCACCACCAATAAGTAATTTTAAAGTCCAATCTGAAATGTTTTGGGTTTTTTGAGTTTTTTATATGGTTCTATGGTTTTTCAGAGTGTCCTATACTTGATTTCATCACTTAGATAAGGTTTTGAAACAAACAGAGTCTACTCTATGGATTATCAGCTGATTTTATGAGGTAACTGAAGGACTAATGAGCCTATAAAAGTTTGTCAGCCTATTATGTACTCAAAAGTCCCACCATGATCATCAAAATGTTGTGGTCTTGTGATTTGGAAGATTGGCATACCAAGTGACAAGGCAACATAAAACTAGTCTTTAGAGCTCTAGGACCTAGCCTTCCTAGTCTCAGAGAGGGATCTCTTAATTGTTTGCAAAGATATGAATTTTTTGCTTGTAAAAGGTTGATTTTAGGTTAGTTATTAAGCATGAGATTTTTTTATTGTTTGGTTGGACATGATGATCTAGGCAGCATAGATAGAAAGGGGAAATCTCTAAGTCATTGGGCAATGGAGTCGAGTGGAAGCTATAACAATTTTGTAAATGGATCAGGGGTATCAAAGGGAAAATATAACTTGGCGAGTGGATCTTCAAGGTTTTTCAGGTGAAATGAAATGGACATCATTTTTTTAGAACGAAAAGTAGAACTAAGGGAAATTAAGAATCCTTAATTATATGTACTTATCAACAAAGGGACTTAAAACATTATCCGAACATAAAGAGGCATTCCATAGACAGGGCTAACCATAAATTCTAGAAACCATACTTAAGCAAATAAAAATTCCAAGACAAACTTCTCCAATGAAATATAGAAGGCAAGAAACTCATTTAACTTCTAGTGATTTCACCTTCAAGGATAAGAAAACATTCAAGATTCACACATAATTGTATTCATAGAAGAGGGAACTCCTAAAAATCTTAGATTATAGCTATAAAAACCTCCAAAACAATTATTTAAGCCAGTACAAAGGGTATGATCGGAACAAAACCTCTTTGGAAAAATTTTAAACAATGGTACTTTGAAGGGAGACTTCGGAAACTATTTTTTAAGTGGCATCAAGTAAGCAGGGAAAACCATAAATCATGCTTGAGACCAACTGTATTGAACTATTTTGGAAATAAATAAGCATATGGGTTCTAGAGAGAAATTAAGAATTCTCTAAAATATCCTAGCAGAATAAAACATTAAGACAGTGAAGAGTAAATAGAACTAAGGTGCTTTGAAAAGAAATTTCTTAGCCTAAAATTTTTACTCTACTGCAACAGAGAATGGTGAAATATAATGGAACAAGAAATAACAATAACAGATTTAGAGCACTTCACCAACAGCCAAGCTCAAGGATCCAATGACAGAGCTTTCTCCATCAAAAAATAGGTCAAAACATCCACAAGTTCTAGAACATCAATTTCCTTTCAACTTTTTCAGGACTATGTATTACTTCAAAGAGTCACCAAATGCCAACAATACAATGAGTTCCAACACAGTATTTATGCTGAAAATGAGGAGGTGGAACTAATATAGGGTTCAAGAGTCATTAAATATAGAGTAAATGCATTCCCAAACTTGAAAACCATGCAAGGCATAATGTAGGAAGATGTTCAACTACTTCTCTATTTCAATAACTCTGTCTTAACTTCTGATAGAAAGATAGGAGAAAAGATTGACTTTCAAGGCTTATCCTTATCTTTACAATAATTGTCCTGACAGTTTTAAATATTTTATTTATTGTAATAACTGTTCGTTTGTCTTTGTAGGCAGAAATTAGGTCAAAGATGTCAATTGGATATTCTGAGTGAATAATTGCTCCTGTTTTATGTATTCGAGGCTGTTTTTAGCCTAACTTTCCTTAATTTCATCATTGAACTGTGCTTAAGGCTTCATCTGCTTTGAGCCTTCTTAATTCATCATGTTGTCTTTAACACTTTTAAAACTTCTTTAAACTTTTTTTTTATATGTATTTAACTATGCTTTCATCCTTTAATCCTCGTTTAAGCTTTTAACCCCTATTCTCTTCCTTCGGTCTTGAAATTTTTACTGATTTTTTCTGTTTCTCCATGTAGGAGACTTCTTGGTGCACTAAAGGGTTTCAAAAGGGATCAATGCTCATGAGGCACCAATCAATCGTTGTTATGAAATCCTGGATCCATTTATTCTTTTCTTATAGTCTCTCGGATCGTCATCCTGAGGCCTCAGTCACTATCTTGACTGTGGGATGGCTTTTTAGTTCGGGCTGCCATAAAACCTGCAAAAGTAAACAATGTTTTAGTTTAAAACCTAAATTTTCATGGATTAAACTGCTTCATGGTTTTGGGGGCATCTGAGAAATTTTCTGAGGGAGATATGCATGGGAGGAGGGGTTCCACAGGTGGAACCAGGAGAAATCAACAAAAAATTTGAATCTGGCACGGAAATGGAGGATGGTGGTTTTTGCAGAAAATCGATGGTTTTTGCACTACCAATAAGTGGTAAGTAGTCTTGAATGGATCAGATAAGATACCATTCAGCAGTCGCCATGCTTCCTAAAAAAAACCTTTTTTTTCATGTGAAAAAGGCTTGTTAAACCGCGACAGCGAAATGAACGCGATATTGCGTGAGGGTCATTGGATCTAGGGAAGCCAGATCAATGGTGTGGGTTTACCCCAACCGAAGGAGTTGATTGGCCATGGGTATTAAGTGGGAGACAAGTGGTAGAAAAGGATTGGATGGTGGTGGAGCAGTGGACGGTGGGCCAGTAGGGTGACGCAAACTCCATTGTCGGGTAGCGGGGATGGTTGGGAGCGAGACGGAAAAGGTGGGAATGCGATGGGAGCTGTCGGATCGGGGTGATCGATGGTTAAGATCTTTTTAAGGAGAAATATGGACTAGGGTATGGTCTAGTGAATAGAGGAGGGGAGAAGCCCCATGACTATTGGATGAACAGGATCAACGACTGAGATTATATCGGGGAAACAAAATGGAATAGGTAAATGGATAAGAGAAGGGGGCTTTAAGGGAAGTGGAGGGATGTGTTTATATGGGGAGTAAAGGGGACTGGGATTAAGACAAAAGGGGCCGAGGGTTTAGCGGGTGGTTGTGCCCTTTGTCATATAAGGAAGAAGAGTAGAGGGCTTAAGCTCGAGAAGGGCTTAAGGCCTAATTTCTTAAATGGGCGGAGAATAAGCCAAAAAAACGGTTTTTAAGCCATTTTTGGAGGTTTCCAGTAAGGTGGAAAAGAACGTTTCAAACCAAAATGAAGGGGTTTTAGTGGTTTAAAAAGGGTTTTTAGAGGAAATTAAGGATCAATGGAAAGGGAAAGGCCTTTTTAGAGGGGAAAAGACTGATAGAAAAATACGAGTAGGAATGATAAGATGACAGAATGAAATGGAGATGAAATGGTGGAGATAGCTTGAAACAAGCTTCCTTTTGAAATATAAGGGTGATCTTTTAGAAGGCATAGATGAAGAATTTGGTGAACTGATAGACTTCGGATGATGAAGGCAGTGAGATTTCTAGAACTCACAATGTTTCTGCAAATATTGTTTCTAGAAATATGAGATTTTCAACTTAGTCATCTTTGGATAAAATCAAAATTATGGATGACTAACACGACGATTGGTAAATATATCCCTGAGCTTAAGCAACCTTTCTGCAAATTTTTCTCATTGGTGGGACATGATGAGCAACACTGTTGCAGCTTCGATTTGATTATTGACCGAGATGACCTATATAGGATGCACGTTGAACCAACCTCACCAACATCCCCATCTGGGCATGGTGGATTCAAAAGTAGACGATGAGAAAGAGGAGGAGGAGTTGGTCGAGGAAGGGGCTAGCTCATCTTCTATAATTGTGGAAATGTGGGTTATTATGCGCACAAATGTCTGAACCCAACAGAACATTCTTGCAAGTACTGTAGACATTTTGATCATGTTATTGAATATTGTCCTATTTTGATTGAAAAAATGAAGGAAAATAAACAACAGACTCCCACTCAAAAGATTCATATGGTAAGAGTTGAGTTGTGTGAAGAAGAGCCAAGTGTGAATATCATCACTAGGATTGGTGGAGTCATTGGTGAAGAAAAAGGGACAAATCCTGATACTGATCATTGGATCCAAAAAGCACATGTAAAAAAGGAAGGATTCAACTTACAAAGAGAAAAGGAAACCTTTGTAGAAGCGAATAAGGGTTTCAGAGAAGTGTGTGCTTCAATGTATAAAGCATCAATAAAACCTATGGACGTGGCTAAAGGAGGTGATAGATAAATCCCTTCCTATATTCTTGTATTCAATTGTTGTACAATAAGAAGGTATTTGATAACCTATAAGCAGTAATAGATAACTTTGCAGAGAAAAAGAGCCTCGGATAGAGCAGAAGGCTGCTAATAAGATCTATAATAATAAAAGAATAACTAGACGGGAAATTTTCTTAACTACTCAGATTGGTACATATGAGACGGATCAGGTCATTATGGATCTAGGATCTGACGCAAATTTTTTACCAAAGTATACTTGGCAGCGAATGGAAGAACCTAAGTTGTAGTGATGCATTATCTGGGTGTGCATGTAAAATCAGCAAAACATTATCCCATTAGGAAGGCTCTCACAAGTAATAGTGGATATCGAAGAAGGGTACTCGGGGACCTTGAAGTTATACATATTGTTGATGATACAGACCCCTGTTGGAGTGGGGCCCATTAGGGCCGCAATTTTGATAAAAAATCTAGTATTTTGTAGTTTTGAGTCATGCGTGTTCAGAAATACACAGGATAAGGGGCTTTAGGGTAGGTCAAAGACCCTTCATTAGTTGTAATGGGCTAAAGGGTTTTGGAAATTAAATGTGCACTAAGTTAAGGTGTTTAATTAAACCACCATGGAACCTAATCCACTAGGTGTTTCATGTGTATTAGACTGCAGACCTAATCACCATAAATGTAAAACAACCATGCCTATTTTGGCCAAAGAAGTTCGAATATGAACCTTATTTAACCTTAGCAATTTCACATGGAGGGAACAGAGTGATTTTGTATTCAGGTTCTGAGGAAAAGACGTTGATTTGTTTTCAGCATTTCTTGGACGTCTGGAGGCAGAATCAGGAACCAAGATAGGCGTTGGAAAGCTAGGAGAGAGATATTTCTGTTTTCAGGGACCAAAAGTGCCTACGATCATGATTATTCTAGTTTTTTCTGTATAAATACTTCCTCCGATCAATCCTTAATAAAATGGATGCCCATCTTGAAACCAGACCCAGATACGTAGTCCACTAGGGATGAACTCCGTAATCAATGTTTAATGTCTGTTATATATTTTATTTGTAGCAATTTCATGTTTCATATTCTTCTTAAGTTCTATTTTAATTCATAAATTCAATTGCTTTCCTCCAGTCTTCCACATTAAGCGATCGAGTTAACAATCAAATCATTGTTGGAAAATAATCAATTCTACTTCAGTATTAGATCAGATCATATATTTTTGGTTCCATTGTGAGAAGAATGAGCTTCCCTAATAACATGTGCCCTTTCTATCTGTGGTATGCACAACTTACCCATATGATATAACAACCTTTCATGAACATGAAATTTGACTTCTTCCACTTGAGTACCATGAGCTAGTGCTTCATAAATATTTTTGAAATCAACATCAGTACTATATTGTTCTAAATAACTTTAAAGTTTCAAAGAACTATTCTGGAGCACTACTAAAGCATTCAAATATGGTCTAGATAGCATATCGACTAGTTTGTTTGTTACACATTTCTTGTACTTAATTACAAAGTGAAATTGCTGAAGAAATCCCATCCATCTATAATGGCGTGATTGTTTTAACTTAGTCTATGACTGAAGGTATTGAAGCGGCTTATGATATGTGTGAATCTATGTTTCTTTACCAATTAAGTATTTTTTCCATTTCTTTAGACTTTCAACCAAAGAAAATAGTTCTTTATCATATGTCAGATAATTTATAACTGCCTTAGAAAATGTTTTTGAATTAAAACAAATAAGTTTTCCATTTTGAAGTAAAATTACACCCATTGCATAACCACTAGCATCTAGTTCAATTTCAAATGGATATTGAAGATCTGGTAAAGCTAAGATTGGTGTTGTGACAATTTTTTTCTTAAGTGAATCAAAATATATATTTTTTTCCCTCCCACCTGAAAGGAAACTTTAGAACCTGTTAAAGCATGTAATGGTGATGCAATCAAAGAAAATTGAGAAATGGATTTTCTCCAATATTGAACTATACCTAGAAAAATCCTAACTTCAGTCACATTATGTGGTCTTGGCCACTTAACAATCACATCGATTTTAGCTGAATCTACCTTCAAATGACCACCTCCAACTATGTAACCAAGACAAATCAGTGAATTTTTCCCAAACTCACATTTGGATAGTTTAAGGTACAATTTTTCTCTTTGCAACACTTAGAAGACCTGTTTAACATGCCTAACATGCTCTTCCATACTGGAACTGAAAATTAGGATATAATCTAAGTAGATTATGACAAATTTATAAATGTATGGATGGAATACATCATTCATAACTCGTATGAAATTTGTTGGCGCATTATACAAACCAAAACGCATCACTAACCATTCAAATAGTCCATGCCTAGTTTTAAATGCAGTTTTCCATATGTCATTTCCTGCAATGCGAATTTGATGATACCCACTATGCAAATCCAAATTAGTGAAATAAACAACATTTTCAACTAATCAAGTAAATCATATATCCTAGGAAGATGATACTTGTTCTTGATTGTGATTTTATTTAAGGCCCTAAAGTTGACACACATTCTCCATGTTCTGTCTTTCTTAGGAACTAAAATTATGGGTGAACCACATGGAGATGAATTGGGTTGAATGAAACCTTTTTCAACCAACTCTTGGATTTGTTTCTTTATTTATTTTTTCTCTATATCTGACATGAAATGCATTCCGACATTAGGAAGAGGGGCATCAGAAATCAACTATATCTCATGTTGTATTTCATGTTTAGGAGGCAGGTGTTTTGGTTCATTAAATTGAATTTGAAAATAATCTAGCACTTTAACCAAACTATCTTTAAACTAAGATTAAAAACCTAAAAAAGAATCATGTTGATCCTTACGTTGTTCTTTTAAAACCATGACTACATATCTCTTACTTGAACTTATTAGTCTCTTCATCTGATTAGCAGTAACTAAATCCAAGTGAGTTTTGAGTTTATATGCCTGGACAATGTATTCAATTCCATATTTCTTAAGGTGATATTTATGCTCTCTCCTATGAAACATTGCCTCACGATCATAGAGATACGGACTTCCTAGCACTATTCCATATATGTCTCATGGTATCACATACAAATCCACTTCATTAATGTAATTAGCTGTGATGGAAAATTTTAAACAACACTACTTTGTGACATTAATCTGAGTATTTTATTTTAGCCAACCTAATGGATATGGTATTGGATGATTCTGTCTCCAAACCCAATTTATTAACTAATTATTCAGATATTAAATTTTCACGTGATCCACTGTCAAAGAAATTGTCTATTTTTGTGTGCTTAGAAGTTACCCTTATGTGAAATAATTCAGCTCTTTTATCTTCATACAGATGATTTACGTTTGAAGAAGATGCAGAAGTAATAGAACTGAAACTAGTGTTAGAACTTTTACCTGTTGAAACCATTGCGTTTATTTTCCTTCAATCGCCTGAATCAGGGCCCAAATCTTGTTGCATTTATGTAGTAGCCTTCTGTTCTTCTTTATTATTTTGGAAATTCTTTGGTCTGAGTTCCGGGTGAAGTTTCCAACATCTGACTTCATCATGTCCGATCCTCTAGTAGTGAGTACTAGTAGGTATTTCACTTTCCTTTGGAGTTTTCACTATTTTCTTTCCCTTAAAACCCCTCTTCCTCTTGTTTTCTTTGGAATCCTTTATTTCCAACTGTTTGGATGCTTTCAATGAAAAATTGAATGGTCTACCACCTGATTCAATATGTATGGCTTGAACACACACTTCATCAAAGTCATCAGGATTAAACATCAACAAAATATGCTATAAATATGAATGTAAACTGCCTGTTGATCATGTCATCCCCCTATGAAGTTCTGACCAGCAATATCGTTTAAAACCTTTTCAAACCCCCTTTGGTTGGCCTAAAAGTCCTTTTTTTGCCTATCGTTACCTTCGCCTAGCCTCAAAATTGCATTAAAAATGGCCAAAAACCCGCATTTGAACATACAAAAGGTTTGGCACCTTTCAACCCTAGCTCCTTCATCTTTTCCTCCATGTAACCTGAGTGCCAGACCAAGTGCTAAACCCGAAAGTGTTTATCATGCATATATGTATATCGGGCGCGTTTATAACTGTCGATCTGTAAAGACCTGACGACATTCACAAGTCTTCATCACACCCGTAGCCCACTCTATCCACTGTCCAATCAACCTGCAAAATCAACGGTCCACAGTACTCCCACCCTGGTGGTCCCTGCTTCGTGCACTATATAAAACAGGTGGTTTATATCGCACTACCTTTCAGAGGCGGGCGGTATTTCTCAATTCAAAGTGATTCCATATAGTTTTTGCCGCGTGTCTCCATGTATGGCTCAAAAACCACCCTTCATCGCGCATTATCATTTGATCAAAGACACGACGTGATATCCAAGAGAGTCGTATGATCTGGGGCGATCCATCCGATGTTAGTCGCTCCACGAAGCTGTGCGGGTGTTAATCCAAGTCCATAGTGCCCCTGGCCCACCATTTCATCACCCTCCGACGCAATTTCAGCTGTCGATCTCCTCCTGAGATTTGACGGTCCAGATCACTTGCCTCTCCGCTAGTTGACTCCGTACCTCCACGTCACCCGTTCCACGTGTGTTCACCCCACATCCATCTCATGCATATTCCATTCCAAAGCCCATTTCTAAGGTTTTACGTGTAATCTTCTGCATTTCCGCCAACCTACAACCAGATTATTTCTCCGTCATTCCACTGTGTTTCTGCCATCACCATGCCACCATTTCACCATCCCCGTGCATGGTTTTCCTAACGAGTTTGCGGGTTTTGCAGGGTCACAGCGGCAGAAAACTACCATGATTTATAGTCTCTGCCGTTGTAATAGAGAATACATCAAAGTACCATTTTTCAGAGGCTGTAATTATGGAGAAAGGCCTAGGAAGGTATATCGACAAGACTTCCATTAAAGAAGTAGGGTTAAAATCTGTCAAACCCTCCAGAGTCATTCAAAGTACAGATTGCGCAGATGGAGCCATTAATGGAATGGTAGAGAAATATCAGTGAATGATCGAGGAATTCAACGTTCATCATTGAAGATCTTAAACCTTAATTCAGGGTTTAGAAGGCAGAGGGTACAATGCACATGAAACAATACCCTCAAGGTTTCATTTCAGCAGAATTTTCTCTCCAGGAAAGGACAGACTGCCCATAAGGTTTTCATTTCTCTATCGTGTTCTTGAAGAGACTTCTACCCAGTGCATTTATTTTAGAAAGACGTTCACATAGTACATACAACACTACAGAGTTATCCAGCAGTATGGGCGTGCACGTTTCCTCCATCTTGCCTTAATGAGGCAAATTAAATGTTTATCACCTACTCCCTTTTTGGAACTTTCTTTTTCTCCTATAAATCTCCCAAAGAATAGAGGATCGGGGGTTCCGGATTTTATCAGAAAATTATGCAGTGAAAGGATTTTTTGTATACATTTTGTCGAACTCTTGTATGAAGGCTCAGAGCCCATAGGGTCTCAGTGAGGAGGAGTTCCATCTGTTAAAGGGGATTCTGGTCTTTGGTATTTCACAGTTTGTAACTTTCTCTTATGTGTTAGTTTAATAGATCATTTCATTTCATCCATCTTTCCTGTATCATGTTTTGGAATGCGAGTGGCTCACTGATTTTTTATATGGATTTATCCTAGTTGATACCCATGCTTGGATTAGTCAAGCGCTTTAAATATGGCTCATGCATGATATTCTGTTTCACTATTCATCTAAACTGTATTTCTTCTATATTAGTTCCTTTGGGAGGGTGTTTTTAAAACGCTATTGTCATGTATGGATTCTTATATTGGTAAGCCCATGCATGGTGGTATTGTGTATCTGGACATCAACTCACTGATAAATAATATCTTCTCGGTATTTCATTCACTACATACACCTTCTGATAATTTGTTTCTGTGAAGTATTTCTAAATTGGCTGTCTCTGCAGTAAGCTATCTCTGAATTGTCTGTTGCTTTTATATTGGAGTTTTGCATGTTGCCTCTCTGATATCCCTTTCTCTGTTTCAGTTTCTTAAGGTCTTGGTCCCATTCATATTAATATTCCTTGTTTTACAAGAGATAGCATGAGAGCTTGTTATTGATAACTTCCTCTGTTATACCATATGCTCCTTGCTATATAAAATGTCCTAGGCACTAGTCTATCACAACTCTAGGCTGTCTCTAGGAACGACAACACTGCCAATGTACTTTAATAATGTTTCACATGTATCTAATGGAATACAAAGCACCAAATCATTCTTCCTGAACTCCTGAGTATAATCTTGAAAATTCTGCCCTTTACCTTGCCTCAAATGACGCCAATCAATAATATCTTGTAGCATGTATCCCAAAGGATAGAACTGTTTTCTGGGAGATTTTAAAAAATTATACCATGAGGAGATGACTTTACCTTTCCACTTTAAATCTACTTGAGTTTTACTTTCCCACCATATTAAAGTTGTTCCCCCCCATTCTAAGTATAGCTAACTAAATTTTTGTCTTTCATAAGAAATGTTCGGAATTCTACAATGCACTTCTAACTGCTTAATCCAATTATCTAGTTTCTATGGGTTCATTTCACCATCATAAATAGGTAATTGAAATTTTACATCAAGTTTCAAAAGATATTTTTGAGGTTTCTTTTCTGTTTCAAAATCTGAGCTAGAAGAATAAGAATAAGAGGATGATGAAGATGATGGAGGAGAAGGAGGTTTATAAGCTTTTCCGTTTCCCTTGTCCTTATTCAATGTATTTGAATAAGAAGATGCATATCTCACCTTCTTATATTCGTAGAGTTATCCCAAAATTTGCTACATGTTCAAAAATATTTCTTGAATCTATTCTATGCCCATGACATTCACTTCAGGAGTTTCACCTGCATCGGTTCCTCCCATTGTCGATTGATGAGCAACTTTTCACTTTCCAACTTTTGAGTCTTTCTCCTCAAGCGTTCCTTCTGTAAGTCACCATATGGACCTATTTAACATTAACTGGCAAAAATCCTACAACACAACCTGCTTTGATACCAAAATATATGATCTGAAATAGATCTGAACTAATACTGAAGTAGAACTGATTATTTGCCAACAATGAATTGGTTGTTAACTCGTTCGCTTAATGTGAAGGATTGGTGGAAAGAAATTGAATTTATGACTTAAACTAGAACTTAAGAAGCATATTAAACATGAAATTGGAGAAAATAACAAAGATATGGTACAAAAAACATTTATTACAGATTTTGTCCCTCGTGGAATATGTCTCCAGCTCTGCTTTCTAGATGGGTGTCCATTTTATTAAGGATTAATCCAAGGAAGTCTTTAAACATAAAACACACCAGAATGATCATGATTGCAGGCACTTCTAGTCACTAAAAAAAAAAAAATCCCTCTCTCCTAGCTTTCCAATGCCAGTCTCGGTTCCCGATTCCGCCTCCAGACAACCAAGCAATGCTGAAAACAAAATAGCCTCTATTCCTTAGAATTTGAATACAAAATCACTCTGTTCCCTCCATGTGAAATGGATAAGGTTAAATAAGTTTTATATTTGAAATTCTTTGGCCAAAATAGGCATGGTTCTTTTACATTTATGATGATTATGTATTTGGTCTAATACAGATGAAACACCTATTGGATTAGGTGACATGGTGGTTTAATTAAACAACTTAACTTGGCGTTCATTTAATTCCCAAAACTCAAAATAAACTTATTATAAAACTAGACTTGACAGTCATATAAATAGTGTGGAGGAATATTTTTCAACCATGTGACCAAGTTGCGGTCTTACCAGTTGTTTCCACCTCGTGGTTTTGTCCCAATAGCTTCGCAGCGGTGCAAGCTGATACTACATGTGACATCTTTCTCATCTAGTGGTTCCGGCTTCTTGTCAAGTCTCAGTGGTTAACTGTGTGGTTAGCCCGACACCTCCACCTATTCACATGTCATGATGGTACTGACATGGTTTATTGTTGTGGTTAACTCTGACTACCTGCCTTCTGCTGCGGCTAACCTCCGTCTCATTCACATGTACCCAACTCTATTGTGGTCATCTTCTGTGACGGTTTGACTTTGTATATTACATTTGGGTTTAATATAAAGTTTAATACAAAGTTCTGAAACCTTTTTTACACCATGGGTATTAACACAAGGTGTTGCGCTAGGTTAGGAATTGACATATCATAATTTTTATCACCATGGTGCTAGGTGTTTAGGACTTAGAACTTGGGATTACCACATGACATTTTACAATTTTTCCGCCATTACCACACACCATTATATCACTTGAAATACCATGAAAAAAAATTGAACCATGATGAAGTAACCCTCATCGAGCAAACTCGAAATACTGAAGATGAACTAGACTTCTCATCGGACAAAATGGAGTTGACTGGACCTCACTATCGATCTGCACTGAAGCAATATCCTCCTGGATCATAGATCAAGGAATCTCAAATGATGGTTTGCGGACCTTATATTAGTGCAAGCTAAAGATATAAATAGAAATCTAGATCGAGTTGGATAGTTTAGTTCGAATTAATTTCTAATAATATTATGATGTTATAAGCTCTAAAGCGAATTTGTAAGTGTCTGAAAGGCTCCTACTAGCTATGTGCATGGATACCTTAGTCCAGCTGTGTAATTTGACCTAGATCTTTCTGGTTACGGTTTTTGGTTAGGGTTTCTGTTGTAAAGGTCAGTCTGCTATTATTATAGATCCTAAGACACCCACATCATTTAATTGTCCCTCATGATGTGGAAACCTGGTTCCAGCACCCCCCCATACCTCTTCGAGTGATACATTGACCTGCGCAAGTAGGTCACTGCTGAAAGGGCTAGTAGTAAGAGGCTTTTTTTGTTTAATCTTAACTCTAAACTTGGGTCAAGACCCCTCAAGACAAAGAATGGTTCTGTTACCAGGAACAAGATCATTTTGAGAGAGATTGGGTGATGTGGTGGCCATCAAAGGCTGAGCTAGAAGACTAGTTTGAGAAGAAAATTCAAGAATTTTCCATTAAGGAAAACAAAATTAAAAATTTTTCTATTGAAGATTGGAAACATAAGTATATTTTCATAGAGGTTCACGAGATTTTATTTGTGACTTTTTCACATGAATTACATGAGTGGTTATCAAGGTTAGCTGAGTTCCAAACCTGCTTGAAGGATGATAAGGTCACTCAGTGGACACCTGAGTTGATCCAACATTTAGAGCATACTGATAACTCCATCACTCATACTGTAGATAATTGGGTTGACAGCATTTTGGGTGGGTTTGTAAGAGAGTTTGCAGTAGATCAGTTTGTGTCATATTTTGAAGCAGAAAGGTGGTTCTTCAAAGGACTGAGACGTAAATTAATACGCACTCTTCCTTTGCTGATTAATATGATATTGTGAATTTTTTTTTTTTTGTAGTAACACTGATTGAATAACCCCAGATAAGCTAGAAATCACTATGCGCAGTGGAAATTATTGTCGAGTTAATTAGAGAGGAGACAGATATGTATACTTCCCTTTGAGAAACTTGCCTCACGGTGATATAGAGAGTGGTGAGGCTACGCGTGCCGTAGGTAGCCCTACTACTACTGCATAGTCGAATTCGCGCAGGGGTAAAACATCTCCTACCCCCCCTCCACCACCACAAGGAGAAGATATGGCTATGCATATGAAGCTACCCACCTTCAAGGGTGTGGGAGATGAGGACATGGATAGGTTTTTGTTTGTTGCAAATGTAGTATGGACTACGCAAAATCTTAACACTGATGTTGTCAAGAGAGAGAATCTAGATATGGTGTTTGAAGTTCATGTACTGGACTAGTTTATGGGATATCTAGCTCAGAATGATAATCCTATTTTTGATGAGATCAAGGATGCTTTAAAGAAGAAATTAAAAAAACCAAATTCCTACTCACAGTGTGTAACATACTCGAAGGATATCAAACAAGAGCCAAATGAATCTATTTGGGAGACAGATTAGTGGCTGAAGCGCACTATCGGCGAGGGAGGATTTATCGATGATGATAAGTAGCATAAGGAATGGTTTATTGCCATGATCTTGCCACATCTACATGGGCCTATGAATCAGAAAAATATTAACTTTCAGGCTGAAGCTCTGGAGGTTGCCATGAAACTAGAAGTTGCACCCAAAGTTGATGACCAATTTGGAACTCTGCAAATCCAAAATTAGTTGGAGGTGATGCACTTGGAGATCCAAAACGTGTGCAGAGATAGAGGAAATGAAGTTGGTGTAGAGGTATGGTGTATATGTTGTAAGGGTTCCAGGCACACAAAAGATCAGTTTGCATTGTTTCAAGATTACATGCAAGCGGGAGGGCCGAATCGCTTGCACCCCAGGGATGCTGCAGGACCGAGTGGTACCTCCACACTATGGTGTGCTGACTGTAAGGTAGCTAGAAGGCATGACACAAACCATTTCCCTCGATTAGGAAGTTATGTACCTAAACTAAAGCAAAAATGGTGTAGGTTTTTCTCTTCAGTTTCCCATGATGAACACCACTTCTGCACCCTCGAGCTAATGATGAATAGTTCCAACCTCTATAGGGTGCAATCCGACCCATCATCATGAGCATCTCCCTATGGGCATGGAGGATCTCAAGAAGAGGAAAGGGAGGAGGGAGAGGTGGAGGCGCAGGTCATGGAAGAGGACAATTAATTTGATACAACTGTGGAGACGTTGGATACTATGTGCATGATTGTCCTAACCCTGCACAACAATATTGCATTTATTGTAGACAATTTGATCATGTTGTTGAATATTGTCATGTTTTAATTTCTATAACGCAGGAAAAGAAACAATAGACACCTATGCAAGACATACAAATGGTTAAAGTTGAGCCACGAGATGAAGACCAAAGTGTAAACATAATTACACGCAGTGGTGCTGCCACCGGAGAAGATGAGGGAAATAATTTTGATGCAGAGCCATTGATCAGGAAGGCCTCAGAAAAGAAGTAAGGACTGAACCTGCCAAAGGAAAAGGAAATTTTTGTAGAAGCCAGGAAGGATTTTGCTACTGCAGTTGCATCCACATCCAAGTCAATGATGGAAGCAAAGATTCATAATGAAGTCAAACCTTTCCTTCAAGCCTACATTAAGCTATTGAAAAACCATAAATTAGTAGACAATATTCAAGCCCTGATAGATAGCTATGCAAAAAAATAATTTCCTGGAACTGAGAGTAAGGCTGTGAACAAGATCTATAAGAACAAGAAGAGAGTTGGTCGGGAGATGTGCATGACTGTGAAAATTGGCGAGTATGAAATAGATTAGGTCATATTGAACTTAGGAACGGATGCAAATTTTCTACTTAAGAATACCAGGAAAAATATGGGTGAACCAAAGCTAGAATGGTCAACCATTCAATTGCGCATGGCTAATCAGCAGAAGATCATTCCACTTGGAAGACTCCCATAAGTTCTGGTAGACATTTCTGGAGTACAGGTACACACAGATTTTGAAGTAATACAAATTTTGGATGACGCATACACTTACCCTACGATGTTAGGGCTGGATTGGAACATCTCTATGGGAGGTATCATCATCTTGAACTGCAGAAGCATGATCTTCGAAAACGATAGTACTTGGGTGATTGTACTTCTAGATTTTCTAGAAGGAGAGAGATATATAGAACCAGTGCATGAAGGAGATGATGTTGACCATATCTACAAGATCGCTACATGGGATGACCATTAGATCAACCCTATAGTTGATGGGATGTTGAATTTGGAAAAGGATAGTTCATGTTTTCCGGATTCGGATGGATAAATGGAGAACTGGCAGAATCGTCTGCATGATGTCTGTAATATTCCTAAATTAGCATACAACTAATTGTAATATTAATTTTTATCTTGACATTTAGTTAAATGAATAAATGGGTGCGGATACCCATAAATCTATTAAGTAGGCATAAAATACCTCTTAATGTGAAAATGGATCATATTCATAGCTGGATAAAGCACCCTCATGTGTGAACAGTGGCTAATGCATGTGGACAAGGTCAAATTTGACCAAGTCAACATCACTGGAATGGGAGGAGTGGATCATCAATAGAGACATCACAGTGTGAATGGGAGGAATATTCCATGATGGTGGAAACCCTAATGAGTGGGACCCCAGGTGAGAAGGCTCACATTTGTTTATAAGGATGGAAAGGTAGCCATAGTGAGGCATGTTATTGATTATTGATTTTATGGTCTGCATGACTATTTTCATTCTTCAGTTGTTCAATTGAGATTGTTGTGTTGTTTAGCACTGGGTGTTCCTGAGTGGGAATCCCATATCCTTCCTTGAGAGGCATATTTGAGGAGCATTGTACTTCATTTCCACACTCAAGCTTGGGGCCAAGCTTCATTCTCTAGCTACAACATATTTTCTGCAGAGTATTGTGTTGTGTTGCATGGTGTTGCAGTGGAGGGTTAAGAAACCCACTTCTAGAGTTAGTTTTCAGAGGAGGAAGCATTATTGTCTTTGGGCAGTCTGTAAGGGAGGTTATTGAGCTCATTTTCACATCTTGGAATCAATCCAACATATTCCCATCATCTACATCACAGTATCCCTCTTTGACTACGTTATTTCAGTGAGAATTTGCAGTGGGGATTTCAGTGCTTGATTTGGAGGGTGAGATCTTCAATGTTATGATCATCCTTTCACTTAAAGGATATATTGGAGGAGATCTATTCATTATGTGTATTATATACAACCATATTCATCGATTTATTCAGTAGTAGTTGTTATTCAGCCCTAGGGCTGCATTCTGGCATTTTGGTATTTTTGTATATTTCAGGAAATCCTTCCCGGGTTGTCTTGAAAATGTGTTTAGGAGCATAGATATTTGTTCCTGACATTATTTGAGCCCTATAAATTCAGATCTATGTATTGAAATTTTCCAGCAGCATTTATATATAATAAAATTGTGTTTTCATAGCCTTGGGTATTTTTTGTGTAGAAGTGTTCTTTATATTTCATGTACATGTTCTCTTGAGGCTAGTTTTGCCAATCTTGAGTGACTATTTCCTCAAGGACTTGTATACATTTTTCTTCTATGATATTAATGTGATGGGTATATGATCTTCTTACATTACATGTGTTAATTTTTCACTGTCATTTCTATTATTGTGTTCATGTATTACTGCTTTCCCATTTTGGGATATTACAATGGTATCAGAGCATAATCTTGGCTTAGCCTGTGAGTTTCAAGCCAATATGTTATAAGAAGAAGAGCAGAAAATGAGGTCTAAAATTATGGAAGGAATGAGCTTCGTCTCATCACTTTTCAGATCTATGAAGAACCTCTCCAAGGAGGTCAAGTAGATGAAAGAGGAGAGATCCAATGAAACCTTTAAAGGGTTTCAAGAAGAGGAAGGTCCATGTACTTCCTATCATTAGAATAAAGAACCAGCGTTTCATAGAACTCCAAAGCAATACACTATTCCCTTCTCTTTTGAGCAAGAAGACAAGAGGCATGGAGATGGAGGGCACTTGTAACATGAAATTCTAAGTGAATACCTGGTAGAATATAAGTCTCAACCTATATCTTTCAAGGAGACTCTAACTCTCCCATAGTTCATTCACCTAGAAGAAGAAAGGAGACCTTGCAACAATAGGAAAATAAAGGGCAATAGATTTCTATTGTCTACCTTTGATGGGTCATACACATGTATAGCAAGGGCTTGGGGAAGGAAGTTATATGAATTATTCCTACTACATCGAGTGGTAGAAATAGACGTTTTTGAGATTGCAATGCTGCACCTTGAGGGTGAAACAAACATTTGGTGGTTCAACCATTTGAGTCATCCAAGAGTGACTTCATTTGCAAATTTTACTCAAAGTTTGATCAAGAAATTTGATAAGAAGAAATTAGAGGAGAAGAGGCCTTCACCACCACTTGCTACATGAGCACTTTCATCAGGAGAAATAACACTTTCACCTTTGCAAAGTGGTCTTGGTATTTTGACATTTAGATCCCCATGCACTATTTTGGAGATGCATGAGGAGGAGGGGACTTGTACCAAAACTAATACAACCATAGAGGAACAACCATTATCATCAGTAGTTGGGGAAGTCATCACAATGGAGGAAGGAACCCTTGTGGTAGTACAAGATGTTCCCAAGCTTTACCAAGGCATGCAAATGTTTCCACTTTTTGTTATTTCAGCACATCTTATGAAGGGTTGTGGGAATATACCATTGCATGACCAAGGGTCAAAGCGTATTGCTGATTTGGAGTAGCAGTCTATCACTGCGCTGAGTAGCCTTGAGTTGTTCAAGGAAAGGATGAACAATCATCCTAGTTATTCCTTATTGAGATGCACACAACTCCTGGGGTTGGAGTGTGGATTCCTGGCGGATAGGATGATCATTTTCCTAAACAACCCAATGCAAAACTATATGTTCAGCATTAGGCATGAGCATAAGACAGCAAAAACACCATTATGGAGATCAACAGTGATGAGTACTGGACCCAACTATTATTATAGCATTCTAATGACCATTAAACTTGTGTGACATTGCATGAGCAGATGATTGATGAGAGACATCTTATATTTCAACATTGTGATGTATCTTTCTTGATGAGCCTTGTACAACTCTATGAGAAGCCTTTTCCTTTAGCATACTTCGATCCTTATGGATTCAATATAGTCATTGGTGAGTGGTATTCACTTGGAGATCTCCAAGAGGTTTCATTTCAACATCCCATGAAATGGAAAGATGGAAATCTAATTTGGGAGGATGATGTTCTCCATTGGAGGAATACCAAGATGGAGCATGGGATGAGACACCCACAATTGGATGATGGGGTGTGGATAGTAAGCAAGAGGTCAGTGAGTCACCTTCATATCTATGAAACAGGGCAACAGGATGCATGGTTGTGTTGGCTACTCTTGAAAGAGTTTGGCCATCATGTGACATATCCTTATTCTAAGGGTGTGTTGGGGGGTGTAACTTGGCTCGGCACTTGCATCATATGGCAGCGAGATGTTTGGGTGCATTGTGTTGATATGACATTCTTCATATCAATCATCATATTTTCACTTCATAATTTACATGATGGAGGTGTAAGGGGGTAGCAAGAGCTATTGTTGCTTTGGCTACTCTTGGGAGAGTGTGGGAAGAATTTCTCCCATACTTGGCATGATATTTTAGAATAAAGGGATGGCACAATCAAAGTGAAAAGGGGCTATCCTTCAGTATTGGAGGATCAAGAGGTACTTCCACATAAGAAGAAATATCCCCCACATAACAACATGATGGTGGATGACTTTGGCATATGGCATGTCAAAGAATGGAGTCATGGAGTGGCAAGAGCCTTATCACTAAGGCCAACAACGTTGTCACTTGGGAGTATGTATCTGTTGGTGGAGCATTCCAAGGGGAGTATGCATCCATTCCTTTTGCAGACTTTTATGTGAATATTCTCATGGGAGGGCTCATCTATGGACCTCAATGTCAGCCTACTCATTATGCATGGTAAGAAATGTATTTATGTACTTATTGATCAGTTCATAAAGTATTTGCATCCTCTCACCATCTATGTATAGTGCATTTCTCCACAAGAGGGCAAGATTATCTTTGGGTTTCATGGTCGTTCTAGGACTGACATTTTTGATGGAGATAACCCTTCTTTGCATGACCTTGGGCAATTATGGTTTTATTCTTATTATTATCAGTTGATATTTAATGTCATTTACTACCTCATAGTAGATGAGAAAACATGCACAACTAGCAACTTGTTGGGAGAAAACTTGCCACATGATGTTCTAAAACAACAGTTGGTAAAACAACACTGTATCCACTGGAGAAACTGTTGGTATCATTCAAAATTTCACACAAGCTTCAGCACTTTCCTGATTTGGATATCATATGGTGATGATGTACCATTCACTTTGCATGTGATGGTTTGGGAAAGCATGATTCATGACTCTAGAGGGAGGATCTTTGAAGATCCAGTCTTCTTCTTGCCTCTTGAGGGCAACATTATTGCAGCCCAAAATAAACAACTACCCTACAATTATCAGGAGTGGAGAGAGAGAGAGCATGGTGTAGGCCATTTTAACTGCCATGTTCAGTTATGCAGCCCACCTACATTGCAGGAGCCAAAGGTGCAAGAGACTTTTCATGAGTTACCATTTTGGAGGGTGGCTCATTTTGTATGGACGATAGCTTGGAGAGGGGAGGTTCCCATGGGAATGATAGTTCCCAACATATTTCAGATTCCATGCCTCAAGAAGGCCTCTAGACACCACATTTTTTCCTCCATGGTTTTTTTACTTCTACATGATGATAGCTATTAGGGATGGTTACCAAAAGCTAACTTACTTACTTGGGAGGGGAAAATTGGAGATTTATATAAGACATCTTGTTACTTGGAGAATTTTATCATATGACTATGCTACAGGAGGAAAATAGGAGGCTCTTCAGTTCTATCCTTGTAGTTTCTTGAGGACAAGCAAAATTTGTGAGGGGAGGACTGTAATATTCCGAAAGTAGAATGCAGCTAATTGGCATATTAATTTTTCTCTTAACATTTAGTTAGATGAATAAATGGGTAGGGAGGCCCATAAATCTCTTAAGTAGGCATAAAATCTCTCTTAATGTGAAAATTGATCATATTCATAGCTGGATAAAGGACCCTCGTGTGTGAACAGGGGCTAATTCATGTGGACAAGGTCAAGTTTGACTATGTCAACAGCGCTGGTATGGGAGGAGTGGATCATTAAAAGATACAGCTTAGTGTGAATGGTAGGAAGATTCCATGATGGTGAAAACCGTAATGAGTGGGACCCAAGGTGAGAAGGCTCAAGTTTTTTTATAAGGAGGGCAAGGAAACCATAGTGAGGCATGTTATTGATTATTGAATTTATGGTATGCATGACTATTTGCATTCTTCAATTTTTCATTTGAGATTGATGTGTCGTTTAGCACCGGGTGTTCCCAAGTGGGAGTCACAACTCCTTCCTTGAGAGGCCTCTTAGAGGATCATTGTACTTAATTTCCATACTCAGGCTTTGGGCCAAGCTTCAGTCTCCATCTATAGCACAATTTCTGAAGAGTATTGTGTTGTGTTGCAGGGTGTTGTAGTGGAGGGTTAAGAAACCCACTTCTGGAGCTAGTTTTCAGAGGAGAAAGAATTATTATCTTTGGGAGGTAAATAACACAGTTTATTAAGCTTATTTTCACATCTTGGCACTAGGAAAACATATTCCCATCATATAAAGTGCAGTGTCCCTCTTTGAATGTGTTATTTCAGTGAGCATTACAGTGGGGGTTTCAGTGCTTGATTTGGAGGGTGAGCTCTTCAGTGTTAGGATCGACCTTTCACTTCAACGATCTATTGGAGGAGATATATTCATTATGTGTATTATATATAGCCATATTCAACTAGCTATTCAGTCATATTTTCTATTCAGCTCTAGGAATTCATTCCGTCATTTTGGTATTTTTGTATATTTCAAGAAATCCTTCCCGGGTTGTCTTGAAAATGTGTTTGGGAGCATAGAATATATATCATGACTAACTAAATTAGTTAAAATTTCTTTAAGAATATATATCATGACTAAATTGTTATGTTTTTATGATTTTGTCATTGTAGTACTTTTTGAATTAGATCTAGCTACAGAATGCAGACATTCTGTAGCTAGTTGCCGATTCTGCAGCTGTCTTCATGTCTATGTAGGTTCCAGGTGTAATCTCAAAGGAAAACACATATGGTCGTATTCCACATCATTCCCTCATCATTTTCTGCTCTCCACGAAGTTTGGAACGAATTCGCAGGGTAGTTGTGCACGTAGAACTCAAATGAGGAAGAGACTCCTAATAGGACAAGGACGGTCGAGATGTCCTTAATTATATTGTCTTGACCACCATCGAGTCCTAGTTTAGTTTTATTTGAATACTATTATCCCTAGGTTATCTCAAGACGATTGTATGTAAATTTGTTACAAATATGGCTCGAGAAACCGAGGGACAGGTTAGATTTTGTGGTTGATTTCTAGATTTTAGAATTCCGGAGCACTCTCGTTTTTGGAAGTAATTTCTCTAGCTGAAAGAAGCATCATTTCTGAAAGCATTGAGTCAATTTTGAAGTAGATTTCATGCTCTCCCCGTTGATGAAAGGCCCCTGCTGCACGAGAAGCCTTGTTTATACGGTTTAGATAAGTATTTTAGTCTCGTTTTCATTTCTAGCTTAAGCAGGTTTCTAGTTTATGTTCATACTTGTTTACATTAATTATTACGGCTAAATTGCTCTTATAAACTCTTCCAAAATATCATCAAGTGAATAAGGCATAGTTGTGTGGAAGTTTTATTGCATTTCCTTTAATTTTATGATTTTTGCTTGTTTACACTAAGTGTCACGGCCCGGTCTTATACTTGAAAACTCTTCAACATCATTAACAATGAATAAGAAACAATTGTAGTGTCTTAGATTCTAGTTGTCTTTGCTTTCAATATTATGTTTATGTTCGGTTACCGTTGTCCAATAATACGACGGACTTATTTTACAAAATCTTAAAAATATCATTCCTATTGACAAAGGTCAAGTTGCTTTGAATTCCATAGACTAGTTGCATGTTAATTTAGTTATAGCACTCCGGAGGTTGATTTCATTTAGTTCAGCTCATCACTACATTTCCGGTTTGATAATGAAATTTTAGTTTAACTCTTTCTTTTGTAGATTATGAGCACTCTAGTTTAGTCTTAGTTCATTTTTATTTCAGAAAAGATTAATGGCATCTATTTCAAGTGTAGTCAACATTTTAAAATTGATGAGCCCTTTTTAGCCTAGTGTTGTCCATTGTGTTTCAATGAGTGCTAGTTGTCAGGTGATCTCTGGTACTTCATGTTTACAACTTAATTTTGTTCTAAATTTATATTGATACACCATCACATGAACGGGGTTAGTAATATCGAGTTTAAGGCTTTGATCACTGAAAATCTTTCACAAACTCACCTCTAGCCTTTTTCCTCAGCGTGTGCAAAAAATCATCAAACTTATGAATAAGGCCTAGAAAGTGATGAAATCGAGAGTTGCGGAGATAAGGGTAACTTGACATCATAGGTTAATCTAGAATAGAAACCTTACTATGTTACAAATAATCATTTGCCATCATTGCTTGGATTGATTTTTATTTAAGAGAACTTCATTTACACTTAACTTGTCCATTTCTCAAAGCTCTTCCAACACTTTCAATGAATGATTAGATAATTTTAAGCTCATGTTGTGATTTATTTTCACCAATGAAGTCATTATCAAGCTTTTCATTTGTTGTTTTCATCCATAGTTTGGAGAAACTTTGTTCGATTTTAAATAACCAATAGCTTCTTTCACGAGCACTTAGTTCTTTCTTTTCAAACATAAAACGAAACAAAAAACATCATAAAACACTAAACACAACGTAGTGAAACAAATACCTAGGCACATATAATCACCACTTCTTGTGGGTTTACCAACCTAGTTGACAATTAATGAACTCAATTTAGAACACTAGGTTGAGCACAAACATTTGGGCGCCGATTGTCGAAGTGTAACTGGTAGCCTTGTTCTTAACTTCCCAAAAATGATACGTAGAGAGATTCAAGGGGTAGATTCATAAGAAGAAGAAGCGAAGTTTGGATTCCTACAACATCTTGTTTCTGAATAAGGAAGGTAATTTCTCCAACTCAGACTCACATTTATTCCTTTGCTGATCACAGACAAGGAAGACTTGGAGTCAGATATTCCCATTAAAAGAGCCTTCCACTTCATCCTTTGAACACTGTCTTAGGAGAAGATTCAAGGACCCTTGCTAAAGATACAAACTTTTCCACTTCCACGAAGGGTAACTATGACGAAGAAGAGGGAGGATTCTTTAATGGAGAACACACATTATTTGGAGGGGGTAGAGGTAGAGGTAGAGGAGAAGGAGGTAGAGGTACGAAGGAGAAGGAGGTAGAGGAAGAGTGAAGAGAAATGGCAAGCTCTTTTTGGGTTTCCCTATAGTAGATGAAAACTAATAACAACTATGAAAAATTTCACCCTCACAATCTTCCAAAATTATGGACTTAAGCGAAGATCTGAAACCTTCCTATTTGAATTTGAAGTCCTATGTAGAACTTATGACAACTTCTGTAAGTGCTCGAAAACTTAAACTATTTCCTTCAACATTGAAAGGGAGAAGCGGCATTGAAGTGGTTTATGAACATTAAACAGTTCTATTAGAACATAGGAAGATATAAAACAAACATTTCTGAGAGGTTTTTGGATTATTGTATGCAAAGTAATCATAAGAAGGAAGTGTTAGATGTTACAAAAAAAGAATATAGCTTTGGAAGATTTGTTTGGAAGATTTCATTTACAACATCAAAAGAGAGAAATGTGGGAACTTAGACAAGACACCTTAAAATATGTATTTGAAAATGAGAACTAGGGATGAATGGTTGGATATTCTTAACATGATGGGAAAAGGGGATATATCTAAGCTCACATTGCAAATATCTAAGATATGTAACCTTTCAAGAGGAAATCCAAAGCGTAAAAGGTCCAAGACCCTGTCTTACCGAAGGTAAGTAAGTATTATACAGGATTGATAGTAAGGAAAAGGGAATGAGAATATAACGATGAATTCAATCTAACATCTTAAGTCTTAGTGAAAAAATAGACACCCTTAAGTTATAGCTCAGCAAAAAATGAATCGATGCCTTAGCGATCTTTTTGTCCCAAATGAAAGGCATGCCTTGAGAGAATGCCCCTTTGGATGCAAAAGTTGTAGATACTTGTGTAATTTGTTCGAAAAACATGAGACGAGAGTTTTCCTTCACTTCTGATGTATCTTTTTGTCTTCCAAGGGGAAACTCCTACAAATTCCACATAATCTCTCAATTTTGTCTCTAGAAGGCCTTAGCGAGGACATAAAACACTGAGGATTCCAAGATCAATTGTACGATCAACGTCCACTAAATTGGAATTCTTGGCAGCAACCTTGGCCCCAATTTCAAAATCAATCTCAAGCTTAGGCACAAAAGGAGCATAAAATCTATGGAAGATACTCTCAATACTATCGATTATCACCATCATCACCTTGCATTTTCTCCACTCGAAGTCCTCAACAAAATCCTCAACGAATCCTCGGAACCCACAACATCGAAATCAACCACTTCCATTACCATTTCCTCGAAATCAAATCAATTTCTGCTCAACCCATACCAAACTAACAATAAAAATCCTCGGAATACATACATTATAGAAGGCCAACGATTTCCAACTTATTTAATTACTCCTCCCCTGAACCTTAGTGATGTTCAACTTAGGTACGGAAGAATACTTGAAAAGAGAAACCTTTGTCATACTAGAACAAGACAACTGCGAGGAAAGATTCTCTACGGGAAAATAAAAAAGTCTTGGAAGAAGACACATCTTTTCGGGACCCAAACATTGAAAAATCAAAACAAAGAACCAATCATTTCAACTCTTTTTGTATTAAAGCGGCCATCAACATCCACTTCTACACCTCCCTTTCCATAAAATTCACAAATTGTAGGTGTAGAAAAACAAATTATGGTGCTAATTATGATTTCCTAGATGAGTTGAGAAATGTTTGCATTAATATTCCATTATTACAAGCTATCGGAAATTCCAATTTTAGCAAAGACAATAAAGGAGTTGAGCATGAAGAAAACAAGAAAATGAATAAGAGAGACAAAGAAAATTCAGCGCGAGAAAAATAGCGGACATTATGATGGGTAAGATTTCTATTCCAAAGTATCTAGACCCGGGGAAATCAGGTTGTTAAAATTCACATCAATGGAGATTGAGATCCAAACACACTCATTGATTTAGGAGCAACAATCAATATCCCGCGAGTGAACAAATCATGGATAAACTAAAACTTCCTAATCTTCTTTTTACACCCACATTATTACAATTGAGATAGATATGTGATCAAACTTTGATGGGGTAATAGAAGACATTCGAGTGTCCACTGGGTGTTGAGGGTACCTGTGGATTTCATGATCCTAACTCTAAAGAATAATCTAGGAGGCATCCTATTATATTAGGAAGACTTTGGTTAACTCATTTGATGCTTTCATTAGTTGTGAATCCGATTACAGTATGTACATCTCTTGTAGTAGTTCAACTAAATTCACTTTGTATCCTCAGTGAGGACAATTCTGATTTAGATGATACTCAATGGATAGAGGATGAAGAAAGACTTACAACCTCTCTTCATAATTTGAAAATTAGTGAAGATAGTCAAATTTTGAATACTTTAGAAAACTTTGGATCCTCTTGGAATACAAACATGAACAATTTCAAGAAGAATCCAACATTGAGTTTTTTCATCAAGACATATGTCTCTTTATTCTATGGATAAATTTGGCAGTTCTATAATTGAGATATTTCCGGAAAAACTTTAAACATAGCGGGAACCTATAAAAATCTTGACAGAAAGGCTGGATTGAATCTTCTGAGAGACATTCTTACGCATATGCATGGGAGTACTTGAAGTAGCAAAGGGATAAGCCCCAGGCTTGCCCTCATCACATATACATGAGAAAATTGTAAACCAATTAGACAACCTCAAAGATGGATGAATCCAATCTGAGGAGATTGTTAAAGAAGAATTACTGAGAAATTGTTGAATGCCAACTTTATCTATCCTATTTTAGATGATCAGTGGGTTTCTCCATTATTAGTGCCAAAGAAAAATGGTAAATGGAGGGTATGTATTGACTCACAGAAATTAAACAAAGCTACTCTTAAAGATAATTTTCCCTACCTTTCATAAGATCGAGGTGTTAGATACATGGTGGAAAAAAATTACTTATCATTTCTAGATGGGTTTAGTGGTTATAATCAAATTCAAGTAGCACTTGAGGGCTCAAATAAACACATTTACCTGTCCTTGGGTACCTATGCTTACGGTAGCACTACATTTGGATTATGTAATGCGCAGCATTTCAAGGCGATATTAGGAATCTTTTCGGATCTAATGCATGATTGTGTAGAGGTATATATGGATGATTTACGGTTATGAAACACATTTGAAAGCCTTAGCAAACTTGGAAATTTTTTTAAAAAGATGTAAAGCAATCTGCTATGATCATGAGAAATGTTTTATGATGTTTTATGGAATTGTTTTAGGACAGCACATTTCGAGGATGGGATTAGAGTTGATGGTCGAAAGTTGAATTCATCTCTAACTTATCTATTCCAAGTTGTAAAAAATATGTTAGAGTTTTCTAGGATTTACGAGGCTATTATCAAATATTTATGAAAACTTCCACTGAATGGCATCTCCACTCTTCAAATTGCCTGAAAATTTGTGAATTCAAATGGAGTTTTGTTGCCGGTTAGCCTTTGAGACCACGAAAACAAATATTTACGAAAGCACCTATTTTAAGGGACTAAATGGAAGCTACCTTTCATATTTCAACGGATTTCTCGGATACGGCTCTAGGAGCGGTATTAGGACAAAAAACCCCCGATTCCTTATGCCATCTACTATACCGGTAAAATTTGACTCCTTGATTTAAACTATCTTATGTAGCGAAAGGATTTTTAGTTGTTGTTCATGCCATAAACAAATTCGGACAACATATAACGAGGCTATGAAACTTTTGTTCACACATATCACTTTCTGCTGATTAGATATTTAATGAACAAATCAATTACTAATAAGCGAGTCATAAGATGGTTATTTCTTTTACAAGAATTCAACATTACCATTCTAGATAGGCACAGGAAAACAAAAATACTAGGTAGTTGATTTCCTATCTAGACTCCAAAACATCAAAGATGACACTCCGATTGAAGATCAATTTCTTTGATGAATATATTTTTGCAATTTCTACCCAAACTCCTTGGTTTTGCGACATTGCTAATTATTTAGTTTCGGGGAAAATTTCCTTCAATAATAGTACATAAGGAATAAAAAGAAAAATCATTTATGATAGTTCAAAATATTCATGGGTTGCTAATGAGTTGTACAAGGCAGTCCCCGGATTTTATCACTAGGAGATGTGTTCGGGGAAGATGAGATACGAGATGCAGAAAGCATGTCATGAGCAGTGAACCTTGTAGCGGACACTTTGATGATAAGAGGACAACTTATTAGGTCCTTCATTTAGGATATTATTGGCCATCCCTTTTTAAAGATGCTAAATAGTATGTAAAAGGTGTGACGGAGTTGCCATAAAGATGAAACAACCCTGTGGGTAGAATTCCATTCTTGACCTCGGTACATATTGAACCTTTTGAAAAATGGGCTTTGGATTTTGTAGGACTTCTAGTAGTCTCCATCAAGACAAAAAGTATATATTAGTTTGCACCTTTGATTATGTTACCAAATGGGTAGAGGCCAAGCCATTGCTTTTTGCTCTTGAAGCATCGTAGTTAATTTTTATTTTTTGAGGATATTTTTACTCGTTTTGGTGTCCCAAGGGGGAAATTGTTACGGATCAAGGGCTCAATTTACATCAAAGCTAGTGGAACAAATTATGGAGAGGTACAAAATTAGACACGGAAAATCTACTCCCTCTCATTCACAAACGAAATGATCGATGGAATCTACTAATAAGATTATTGAAGGGATCTAAAAGGCTTGTTCATTTGCATAAATTTGGTAGATATGAGCTTCACGAAGCCTTGTGGGCTTTTAGAACTACATGGAGAAGCACAACAAGCCATACTCCTTATGAACTTGTTTATGGAAAGCAAGTTTTGTTTCCCATAAAGTTCTAGATTCAAACTTTCCAAATGGCGGTTCGATTCTGACTTGATGCTGGAGGCACAAAAGCATAGATTGGAGAAAATTAATGAATTGGATGAGATTAGACAAGATGCAGTTTAGAAAACAAGTATAGTCCAACAACAAAGGACTAGATGGAATGATAAGTACGTCAAAGAAAAGAAGTTCAAAAAAGGTGACTGGGCTCTCTTGTTTGATTCAAAGTTCAAATATTTTCAAGGTAAATTCCAAACACATTGGCTTGGGCCATATGAAATTGTGAAATTTTTTGACAATGGGCAAATAAAAATCAGGAAAATAGATGAAGAGAGTCACTTTTCTTGTGAATGGTCATAGATTGAAGCTATATCATAAGCCACTTTCGAAAGAATTTGTCGAAGTTCGAGGAAAACGGAGATGTGAAGTTAATGAAAAATCTTTCTTCTTCATCAACTTAGTGAATTTTAAGTCATTTTATTAAAAATAAAAAAATAAAATAAAAATAAAATAAAGTATAAACATGAAAACTAATCAGTTAGCATGTTTATACGAAAAACAAGTGAAAATCAGAATCTTTACGACACTTTAGCTTTTCAAATTTGTTCTGCAACGGTTATTTATAATCATAAGTGCGGATCCATTTCATATAGTCATTATTCCATTCATCCATAATTCATTTCATTCTAATATTCATACTCCAAGACTGTTCATTCATCACTTCATACATTTCCTCGATGGGTCCACCTCATTTCCATTTCAGTTTTAAAATTTTGATGTCTTTTCGCAATTGAATAATACATATCATGAATTAAGATGCTTCCTCATACTTCCTCCATTTCATAAGTTGTGATCCATTCCACTCCATTATTTACTTCATTCATATTCCATTACATCATATTTCATTATCCATCTTCACTCATTCCATACAACATTCCACTCATGCTCCAAACCATTCCATTTCATGTTTCAAGTTCTCTACGGTACATTCGCCAATCGATCGGAACGATACCGTAGCTAGTCGGACCGATGCAACGACGGACGGACATTTTGTAGCCGGAGATCTGAAGGCAACATCTGTGTCACTTGATACGCAATAAAATGATCTTGCATATTCATGACAACAAGAAAAAATCAAGAAGGTTATGAAGACTAAAAAATTAATGATTTCCGGGGGAGAGAACAAAGCATATGAAGAACACAAAAAAAATAAAAAACCGGAAGGAAATGCAAAGGTAAAGTTGATTATAGTGACATATCATGAAATATTTTAGTATATTCAAGTTATGAATGAACAAAAATTTGTTTTAATTAATTTTGTTGATATTCTAACATACCTCCCACAAAAAATTTGGATAAAACTCCTTCTATTCTGTGCAAATCCTATGTCAAGTCATCATTTAAAAATCTAAACGGTTAAAAATCTTTGAAGTGATTGGATTAGTCACGTCACTAGGCCAAGCATTTAATGATGATTTTGAATTAGTTACAAAATATTTCGTGGTATTTTCTTCCGTGATATCTTTCAACTCATATACATCATCCTCCTCATTATATTCATTCCACAATCACTCCATATCATTCTTTCCCGTAGCCAACTCTTAACCATTTCGATCGTAAACGGAGAACGTCTATGGGGTAAAAACATCCACATGCTGACCATTGTCATAGTGAATAGAGGAGCAACAATTTGAAGGTTTGGAAAGAGAAGTGATGGATCTCATAGTGAGGGCCAGGCTTAGGTGGAACTAAGTACTTGGAGGGTTATCCTCAAGTCGAGTATTACAACAAGCGGGGGTAGTTGCAATTCTTTGAAAATTCGGTGGGTTTCTAAAGAGGTGACCAAAACGTTTTCAGATCTTCAACGGAGATGAGGTCAATATAAGAATATTAAATTCACCATTACGAAGCTTCCATTACGACAACTGATTTCTCGGACGGTAGAAAGGTGGTTCAATAATAGGGAATTTCATAACGAGCATGTGGAAAGAAGATACTCAAGTCACAGGTATGGATGTTACCATTTTTAAAAAGGGTATCCTAGCTCTACACTAAGAACAATGGAGGAACATGTTGCTTATCTTGCAAAAATTCATCACTTGTGAAGGAAGATATGGTACTTTCTATGTCTATCATATTCGGTTGATAATGCATTTCCTGTACAGGAGCCTCAATTTTCCCTTTTTCTTGCTTCATAGTTTAAAAATGGCCTCAGAGGTATTCAAAGAAAATTCATTTTGGAAACAACCTTATACCACCATGGTTTAGTCAAAATTTTGATTGAACATCATTTGAGAAAAAAATGGGAGATAGTGGGAAGATTTCTTAGTGAGAAATGCTTTGAAGAACCCAAGGAACCTCCACCTAAAGACAAACCTACAAAGAAGCGAGAGAAAATGGAAACCTTCAAAGCCGAAACTAGTAAAACAATACAAGAAAAGCGGTGAAGAAATGATTTATGAGAAATTGACTCGAGATTAAGAAGCGGCCAGAAAGAGAGGATAATAAGAAAATTTTCCGGAGAGAAAGGAGAAGGGCCATCTCAGCGAGAAGAGCCACGGAGACTTACGGGGATACTAAAGAAAACAAGGTTAAACACGGAGTCATAAACATAGAGGACGAGGAAAAGAAACACCTGCGAGGAGGATTTTGATGAAGAACTCCTAAAATGAACTACTGCACAACAAGAAATTTACAACTATGTTGAGACATTAGAGAAAAGAGCTTGAGAAGAAAGAGACGGAACTCCTAGTCCACCAAAATATGCGATTGATATCCTAAGGAGGGATAAATAGCAGGTTAGAAATACTCCTTGAACCCTTATCAGAATGAGAATGAAATTCGAGAGAGTAGGATTAAACTAGAAGCTGATATGAATTCAACTCTGTCTCTACAAATGCAAAAGTTACACAAGGCCGGTGAAAATTGAAGAAGAGAGAAATAAAAAGTTAACGGGGGCACTCACAAATTTGAGATTCAAGTTAGTTATAAGGAAGCCTGAAGGCCTTTGACTGAGACAAACGGAGAAGAAGAGGTTGGATGTTCTTGCGAGAGGTCTCGAGTTCATGGAATGATTTGCATGAGGACATGCGAATCTAGCGATGAGGATATGTTTGAGCTCAAATATGTTCTTTCTTCCACAAAATTCCACTCCATTTCCTTTGTCCATTATTAATCACGGGCTCAAATGATCGGTAGAATTAGTTAAAATTTATTTAAGAATATATATCATGACTAAATTGCTATGTTTTTATGATTTTGTCATTGTAGTACTTGCAGACAGAATCTGGCTTCTGAGAATGGGGGAACGTGCCGCTAGTTGCATTCTCATTTGTCTTCATGTCTATGCGGAGTTCCGAGTGTCATCTCGGAGGAAAGCACATATGGTCATATTCCACATCATTCCCTCATCATTTCTCTCACAGTTTGGACGGAATTAAATAGGTGGTTATGCACGTGGGAACTCAAACTAGGAGAGAGACTCCTAATAGGACAAGGACGAGTCCGAGATGTCCTTAATTATATTACGTGACCACCATCGAGTCTAGTTTGGTTTTCTTTGGAAAGAAAATTATCCCTAGGTTATCTCAAGGCAGTTATGTAAATTTGTTACAAATATGGCTCGGCAGGATAAGATTAGATTTTGTGGTTGATTGCTAAGATTTGAGAATCCGAAAACACTACGTTTTTGAAGTAATTTCTCTTTAATGAAAGAAGCATCATTTCCTTGAAAGCGTTAATTCAATTTTGAAGTATATTTCATGCTACTCTGGTCAGTAAAATTTCTATAGGCAACCTTGTTTATACGGTTTGATAGTATTTTTAGTCTCATTTCTAGCTTAGCCAAGTTTCTGAAGTTTATGTTCATGCTGTTGTATTATCACAACTAGACTTACTCTTATAAACTCTTCAAATATCATCACGATGAATAAGGCATAGTTGTGGTATTGTGAGTTTTAATTACATTCTTCAATTTTATGATTTATGCTTGTTTACACTAGAATGTCACAATGGTCTTATTCTTACAAACTCTTCCAAAACATCATTAACAATGAATAAGAAACAATTGTGGTGTCTTGAATTCTAGTTGTATTTGCTTTCAATCTTATGTTTATGTTCAATTGCATTCAATAATACGGCCAGGACTTTTGGCAGCACACAAACTCTTCCAAATATCATTCCTATTGAACGAGATAGGTTGCTTTAAATTCCTTGAACTAGTTGCATGTTAATTTAGTTATATCACTCTGGAGGTTGATTGCATTTATTTCAGCTCTGTCACTAAATTTCCAGTTTGATAATGGCATTTTAGTTTAACTCTGTTGTGTAACCAGCTCCAAAAATAGAAGAAAAGAGATATCAATGCCTTATAAATGAGCTTTACTCTTAGAACGCCTCAATACATTACATAAATGAACAATTCTTCGATGATACAAATAAGACAAAACCTCCTTTCTATATATAGGAGTCCATGGGGCCATAATGTAATCCTGGTAGGCCACAATGTAATCTAATAAGGCTAACAATACTAATTTAAGGGCATAGAAAGGCATCCAATAACAAAATGGGGGTTACAAGGGTTGATAATAATAATAAGGGGTTAAACTAACAATAATAAGGGACTATCTGTAGTGATATAGGGACCTAGCATGCCCCTCTCCCTCAAAAGTGTTGTCCTCAATGCTTGAGTGGCCTAAATTATTACGTATGAAGTGCTCATCCTCCCATGTAGAATCTTCGGTGGGTAAGTTCTTCCACTTGATGAGATACTGCGGTGTCCGATTCCATGTTTGCCAAGTTCTTGTTTCCTTGACCACTTCGGAGTTTCAATATTATTTCCTTCCTCATCTCAAGTTACGGCAATATTGTTTGAGGCTTGGAATATTTCCACCTATAACCTTCTTTAAGCATGAAACATGAAAGAAATGGATCATCTTTCATGAAGAAGGAAGCTAGTTGTGCTACAGAACCAGTCTTTGCAACACCTTGTAAGGAGCATAGTACTTTGGTGATAATTTATTATCCTTCTTAGCTTGCTTGAGGGACATTTGTTTAGCCCATGGTTGCGGCAGTAAAAATACCCAATCTCCTACATAGAAAACTTCTCCATTTGTGATGTTGATGCTGTTGTTTCATTTGATTTTGTGCCAAATTCGGGGTTATCCTTTTAGAGTTGGAGAACTTCTTGCTGATGCTCGTCTTGATCTTCTTGCTGCTTGAACCTTCGAATTTTCTCTCCTTAAATATGTTTTGATGGATGTAGTGGATGATATCCATAAAGTGCCATAAATGGGGTCATTTTCTTTGCTAGGTATGGAAAGGAAGTGTTATACACCATTGACAAAGAGGTAACCACTTGACCCATTGTGTTTGTTTATCGGATACAAAACAACGTCCTCCTTCCAAACATTTATTCACGATCTCAGTTTCGCCAGTTGAGGATGATAAGATGAGCTATGAGCTAATTGAGTACCCAAACAAGAAAAATGCTTTCCGTCAAAAATTTCCGGTAAAAATGGGATCTCTCATCGCTCACAATAACCCTTGGGCTTCCATGCGGATTTTTGAATTCACAATATGTAAATGCCATGCTTGCTTCATGCCATAAATGGATGAGATAATGCACAAAAGTGTGCATGCTTGGTAAGTATATCAACTACCACCATGATGACCTCTTTCCTTAGAGACTTAGGTAAGCACGTGATAAAATCCCATTGGAAATCTCCTCCCAACATTGACTTGGAATGGATAAAGGTTGTAGAAGTCCAGGGGTCTTAATTGTTTCCACTTTATTCTGTGGCAACCAAACATTCATACAAACTTTTGAATATCAGATTTAAGGCCATCCCAAAAAAATTCTTTCTTCACCTACGGTAAGTTTTTAAAAATCCTGAGTGTCCTCCTAAAGGAGAAGTGTGTAATTCCAGAAGAATCTTTTGTTTTAGTTGGGAATTATTGCAAAGATATAAGCGATCTTTGTACGATAAGGAATCATTTTTTCAACTAAATGTATCAGATGTACTAGGATCTTGCTTCAAATTTTGAATGAGTGTCCATACATCTTTGTCCTTCTTCCATTCATCTCTTGCTTCAATTATCCAATCTGTTTGGATAATAGAAATGGCACAAAGCTGATAGCTACCTCTTCATTTTTTATTGACGGTCCTATACTGCAACAACATTAAACTTTCATTTTTTGTAGATTATTTCAAAGTCATAACCCAACATCTTTGTGACCCATTTTCTTTGCTCTTCGATGATAGTCTTTGTTCCAAAAAGTGTTTAAGACTATCATGATCAGTTTTACCTTGAAGTGTCTTCCCATTAGGTAAGTTCGCCATTTCTTTAGTGCATGTAGTATTGCTAACATTTCTTCTCATAATGAGTTTACGTAAATACTTTCCCTTGATTGGACGACTTTCAAAAGCAATGGGTCTTCCTTCACAAATTAAAAGCTGCACCAATTCCATTTCTACGAACGCATCACATTCCACAATAAAGGTTTTTATGAAGTACGGCATATTAAGACCGATGCATGGCACATTGCCTCCTTAAGACATTCCAAGGCCTTAGTTGCTTCGGGGAGTCCATGAAAATGCATCTTTCTTCAATAATGTTGTTAAGTCTTGCTATTCTCCCATAATTCTTAACAAACGATAATACCCATTAACTTTAAATCCTCGCAACTTCTTTATGGTTGTGGGGACTTTCCATTCCTTAATGGCTTTAATTTTGTTAGGGTCTACTTTAACACCCTCATGAGATACAATATGACCCAAATATTCCACCTCTTGTACTCCAAAGAAACATTTGGATTTTTTTATATATAATTGTTTCTCTTGCAATAGTTTTGAGCACCATTGTCAACATGTTCAACATGATCCTTCCAAGACCTGTTTGTAGATTAGTATATCATCAAAAAATACTAGCACAAATTTTTCTAAGGAAGGGTTTGAAAATGAATTCATCAACCCTTGAAATGTAGAAGGTGCATTGAGTAAGACCAAGGCATGACCAAAAATTCTTAATGACCCTCATGAGTTCGAAATGCTATTTTGGAATATCTTCGGTCTTCATTCTAATTTGATGATATCACGAACGAAGATCCGCTTGGTAAAATAAATTGCTCCATGTAATTCATCCAATAATTCATCAATCCACCAAAGAATGGGAAATTTATCTTTAATGTGAGCTTATTGAGCTCTATAATCTAGGACACATTCGCTATGATCCATCCTTCTTGTGCAAAACTACGGGAAGCCAGAGAAAGAACTTTTTGACTAGGTTAGATTATACTTGCCTCTAACATTTAACGTCATACGTTCAATTTCCTCTTTTGGAAGTAAGGATATCTATAAAGACTGATGTTTGGAGGAACACTTCCTGGAATCAAATGAATAGCATGATCATGATCACGAACGGGTGGGAGTCCTTTGGGAGTTTCGAACACCTTGGAGCGATTGTCAAGACTTGTTGGAGATCTGAAATAGATGATTTGATGATGAACTTCTAGTAGAGCATAATTGTGCAATTAAGCCTCGTTGTTCTTTCTTTAGAAGCTTTGTCATGACATTAGAGCTTATTATCCTTCACGGCTTCCTTTCAATACCTCGTAATTCAACCTTCCTTGAAAACAAATTCAAGAAAATTTCTTGAAAAATTAAAAGCTACGAATCCCCAAAGATTGTAACCATTGTACTCCTAGTACAACATTAGCACCTCCATAGGAATGGAAAGCATTGGACTAGTCAATACATATTCCCCCATGGTTAGCTTAATATTATGGCATTTCCGAGCAATTTATAGTTCCTCCATTTTAACCATCACTTGACATTACAGTGTTTGGGTACAAGGAAACAATTTAATTCCTTGGCTACCTTACAATGAATAAAGATTATGGGTGCTGAATCAATCAACACTATTACCTTTTTCTTCTTGATTTGTCCTTGTATCTTGAGAGTTTGAGGAGTGGTAATTCACCTTGAGTGCATTACACGATATGGTCGGATTCATTTCTTCCTCTTCTAAGGTTGGTTCCTGGTGTATATCCTCTTCCTTGTTCATTTCTTCTTCCTCTTCACAATCTATAGCAAATAATTTCTTCTCGGCACACTTATGACTTTTCGTGTATTTGCTATCACAACTATAGCAAAGCCCTTTTGCTCTTTTCTTCAATTGTTGTGATGTCAACCTTGTAGGTTGGTAAATCTAGATGTAGCAACACTTCCTTCTTGCTAGAATTAGTGGTAGGCTTCCTTGTATACATTATTTACATTCAACTTTTCTTGCAAAACTGAATGCCTTCTCCAATGAATGCGGTTCCCAAACAGAACTTCATGTTGGATGTTATCCTTTAGAGTGCACAGCATGAAGAGATCGATCTGCTGGTCCTCTGAATATCGATTGCACCCTTATATTCAATTTTTGGAAGTCCTCAATGTGTTGCCCCCCTAAACCCTTTTGTTTGAGATTTATCAATTGGGTAAAGAAGGTGTTGCTCTTTGTATCCTCATAATGTGCTATCATTTCCTCTAGTAAAAATTGACCAAGTGACAATTTTTTTACGGGAGAACAAAGCCATCAATACCATACAAATGCTGCTTTGTTTCTAAATGTAAAGTTGCAATGTGTACCTTTTGTGTGTTTTGCACATTATGGAGATAAAAATATTGCTCCATACGTAGTTATCCATATTCTGAGGATCCTTTCCATCAAACTTCCTCATATCCATTTTTGGAATATGGTGGTTCTTCCCGCGACATTATAGGTTATGAAATCACGATTAACATTTATTTTGTTATATCATGAGTTTCCTCTACTATCTTTTCACCATTAGGAAACATTTCTTGTATCAACTTTCCCAAAATTTCGATGTCACTACTTTTATATCTTTCTTCATATTTTCCATGTTGTCTTTCATTTTTTCATCAATCTTAGCTTCCATGTTATCCATCTTAGCTTCCATGCCCACTTCCATGCCATCCATCTTAGCTTCCAAACCATTAATCTTAGCTTCCGCGCCTTTCTTCAAACCATCCATATTAGTTTCCACGCCCTTCTTCAAGCTTCCATTTCATTTTTGTTCTTTGCGAGAGCGAAATTTGTTGCACTTGCTCATGTAATTTTGATATGTCATCATGTTGCCATTCTTCGTCTTCATGAGTCATAGTAGAGCCTTCTAAAGGCTTAATGGGTGTTGAATTCTTTTAGGGGCCATTTTAGACTCCAATATTGATATCTATTCTACAATAGGCCCTTGCAATCAATTCAACTTGATTCTTCAGCAAGACTTATGCGATTCGGAAAAACAATACACACCTTTTACTTGCTTTGAGGGAGCTCGATATTGAAATTATTATCTACGCGGTTACTGACTCTTCAATATCTTAAATTCCATAGCAGTAGCCCTCTAAAATTCTCTTTTGAATGCCACGGTTCACAGTGACCGGTTGGATTCTCAAGACAAATTTGTGTCAATCTCCCATAATGACCTAATTATGGACTAGTTGATAGAGCGAACTTGTACGACTAGCCACGTGTCCTTTGTTTCATCCTTTGTATCTGAAATTGATAGCCAAGAAACTACATTACGTGCAATTGCGAAAATTTTTACGGCACTCCAATCCGTTGCCAGAGAGAGAGTTATTGAACTTTTCCCACGATCACCTCTTTGAGATGAAATTCGAGAACTTTGAAAAATCACTACCTTCCTGATTATATCTCCAAAAATATTGCGAAACAAGCTCTGAAATTTTTTTGAAGAATTTCCTCGAGTTTTAGCGGCCACCATATAGATTTCAGATTGAACCTTCGTAGAAAAATTTTTATAGCAAAAATTCCACGATGACTGTTGAGCCTAGAAAAAAAAACCCTGTCTTCCCACAGATCATATCTCCGAAAATCAACAGCAGAACCAAGCTCTACCGAAATTTTTAGAAAAACTTCCTCCAAGATTTCGGCTTAACACCTAAAAATTTCAGCTTCTGAAGCTTCGTAGAAGAAAAAAAATTTTATAGCGAAAATTCTACGATGAAACTCATTTTGGAGCCGAGAAATGAAACCCTGAGAATCAAACCTCTAATACCAAATGTTGTGTAACCAGCTCCAAAGAAAGAGATATAAACGCCTTAGAAATGAGCCACTTCGAGGAAACCTCCAATACATTACATAAATGAAAAATTCTTCGATGATACAAATGAACAAAACCTCCTTTCTATATATAAAAGTCATGGGGCCATAATGTAATCCTAATTGACCTGATGTAATCCTAAGCTTGAGCACAACAATACTAATTTAAGGGCACAATAATAACAAAATGGGGGTTACAAGGGTTAAATAATAATAATAATTGGGTTAAAATAACAATAATAAGGGACTATACTAGTGATATAGGGACCTAACAAACTCTGTTCACTGTACTTCAAGTAGATTAGAAGCACTCTAGTTCAGTCTCAGTTCATTTTTGTTTCAAGAAAAGATTAATGGCATTCTAGTTCAAGTGTAGTCACTGCATTTTAAAATTGATACTGCTACTTTTAGCCTAGTGTTATCCCATTGTGTTTCAAGTAGTGCTAGTTGTCAAAGGAAATTAGTCTCTCGGCCTTCATTATTTACAACTTACTTTGTTCTGCTTTATATTTATTACACCATGCAGACGAGGATCGATAATATCGGTTTAAGGCTTTGATCCTCTTGCAAATCTTTCACAAACTCACCTATGGCCACACCCCACAAGCATTATTTTAAAAATATCAAAATTATGGACGGGTCACAGTGATAAGTCAAGTTGCGGAATAGGGTAACTAAGCATCATAGGTTAATCACAGAATAGAAGCCTTAATGTGTTACAAATAATCATTTTGTAATATTGTGATTGATTGTTTATTTAAGGAGAACTTCATTTACACTTAACTTGTCCATTTCTCAAGCTCTTCCAACACACTTTTAATGAATGAATTGGATAAGTTCAAGCTCATGTTGTGATTTATTTTCTTGCAATGAAGTCATTATCAAGCTTTGCATTTGTTGTTTGTCATCCATAGTTTAGGCTTTGTTCTATTTTAAATAACCAATATCTTCTTTTCACAGCGCCTAGTTCTTTCTTTTCAAACATAAAACCGTAAGAGCAGAAACATCATAAAACACTAAACACAACATAGTGAGAAATAAATATCTAGGCACATATAGTGCACCACACTTATTGATTTACCAACCACAGTTGTGATTAATGAACTCAATTTAGGAACACTAGGTTGAGCACAAACAAATCCCTGTTCCGGCATTATTTGAGCCCTATAACTTCAGATCTATGTATTGAAATTTTCTAGTAGTAGTCATATCTAATAAAATATGTTGTCATAGCCTTGGGTATTTGTTGTGTAGCAGTGTTCTTTAAATTTCATGTACATGTTCTCTTAAGTCTAGTTTTGCCAACCTTGAGTGACTATTTCCTTAAGGACTTGTATATATTTTGGTGCTATGATATTAATGTCATGCCTATATGATATTCTTACATTACATGTGTTGATTTGTCACTTCTATCTCCATTATTGTGTTCATGTATCGTTGCTTTTCCATTTGGGGATATTACAATGTCTTTGCACTGCGCTGCCTCAAGATCACTAAAATTTTTCAATGCATTTCCTCAGAGGTAAGATAACTGCCCTATTTTGATGGTTCTGGTAGTGTTGTATTATTTTTTGGAAAGTTGGAAAAGGTTGTCCCAGAAGAGCAGAGGTTATAGGAACTTGATCTTTCCATGCGCGCAACTCCAGCGCGTTGGTGGGATACACACAAAGGGATCTTTAAGGACCAGGATGAATCTAGCAGGATGATGAGGTTTCACTTCGAGTAGCTCGCTACCACACCAAATGAGATTTTTTATGGAAAAGGTATTATGAGTAAACACTTAGCCACGTGGATGGAGGTTTGGAATGAGAATAGCTGGAACGAATGGGTTCACATGTTTTTCCATTCATTGGGATGAATACCTACTATGTGGTATTTGGAAATGGAGCTACGCTAAGAGACTCTCCATTGGATTACAATGGCTGAAATTTTTCTGTCAACCTTTGGCTTGGTTGGGGGATGAGAAGGATTGGATGAAGCCCTACATGATATAGAAGCACTTGTCTTTGACGATTCCTGGCCTTGGATATAATATGTTGCATCAGGATGGGAAGCACAGATGCAAGATATTGTCAACTACAGGAACCTGTCAGTAGAAGATAATGAGGAAAATCCAATAAATATCAGCATCCCTGATTCCGAGGGGGAGTGCATAGTTTCAATGCCCTTATTGGAATGGTGGATGTAACTAAGCCTTTGAAGTTCAAGGAGGTCAACATTGGGACAGAGGAACAACCCAAGTTGGTCAAAATAGGATATTATCGGGATGATGACATAGTGTGAAAGGTTGTGGAACTGCTAACAGAGTATTGGGACCTATTTCCCACAAATTTATTTGATATAAAAGGAATTGTAGGAGATTTATGCATTATGAAGATCACTCTGAAACCATATGTGTGCCCTATCAAGCAGTGACCATACCCATTAAACCCTAAATATAAGAAGAAAGTGAAAGAGGAAATAGAGAATATGGTTGTTGCAGGAAGCATTGAGATGGTGGAGTAGTTTGATTGGGTAAAACAGTTGTGCTCAATTTTGGGGCATACAGGGTATTATCAAAAGTTTATTCAAGGCTACGCACTAATCATTGTGCCCATGGAGAATTTGTTGAAGAAGAATGCCTCATTTTTCTGTGACATGGACTAATAGAAGAGCTTTGAATTGCTTAAGGAGAATATGGTCACTACACCCATTTTATATTTCCATAATGGACAACGGAATTCCATGTACACATCGATGCCTCCTCCATCGTGTTGGGAGTTGTCTTAGGACAACCAGGAGCCTGGGAGATTGACCACCCTATTGGATTTGCAAGTAGGAAATTGTCAAGTGCAGAGTGTAACTACTTGATGATTGTTGCGGGTAATGTTACCCTAAGTTATCGGGTTGATAAACCTTCTCAAATCAAGGGCATGCCATTAAAAGAAGGGCTCACTTAACAAATTCTATTATTTAAAATAGAAACTAAAGGTTGCAGATCTTACCCGTATATCCTTTGGTTTTAGTACATCCTGAGGGGTGCAAACCCCCGTAACTCTTTGTGCTCTAGAACCTATAAACCAACAAAGAAAAGGCAACAAAATCTAGTTGTACAACATATATATGTTCTAGATGGTAGTGAAAGTATGCATAATCTCATAAAAGAAATATTAAATGAATGATGTAGGATCATTATACATGTATAATAGATAAATGACACGTAAACATCGGGAACAAGATGGCACTTATTTTATTAATGACATGTATAGTAAAAAAATGTGGAGAGATCACCTAAAATCTTGGCTTGCCTTGAGCACGCATACCATCTCTTGAATCCGTCACAGCCCTCACCTCACTAAACTGCTTCCAGAGTAGTGCACAATGAATGTCACATAGGGTGGTGTAGACATACGGAAGGAAACAAAGGTTTCCTAAAAATATCTGGGAAGTGTAGGAGGCACGGGGAATATATCAGACTTGGATAGGGCTCCAACAACGTATAATATCTATATTTCTCTCTATCCTCCTCCCTTATTCCATTCCCTTGAGGGGCTTTTATACTCCCTCAAATTAGTTTTTCGATTGGGCTCAGTTCGACCCTGAAATTTGGGGTGGTTAAGTTATAGGAACAGCGAAATGAAAGCCCCGCCTCTAAAATAGGAAAATTATATATATATATATTTTTAATGTTTAAAACTAACATACACGGTTCTCTATGTATGGACTTGCGTGTATACACGAAAAATTTTAGGCGAGTCGCGTATGGGTTTTAAGAAAGCTTGTTTTTTGAAAATATGTCCAAGTCTAAAGGGAAGGGTTTCCCAGCAGAGCCAAATGTATTGATCATAAAGTATATGATGGTGATAAATGATGCTATAAAAAAATTCCCCCTAATATATATGAAAATTCGGAAAGGGGTACATGATGGCAGAAATATGTAATGTATGTGCATAGAAAAGAACAGCGAGGAATTTAGGAGAGGACTTTACCAAAGATTAGAGCGCAACGAGTGATAGAGATCGAGAAGATAGCCCATGTCTAAGGCACGAATACTTGCTGATCATTGAAAATAATTTCCACATATGAAGTAACAGATCCGATATGTATACAATTGCATAGCTAAAATATAAATTACACTGATGAATCGTACGATCTCTGTAAAATAGTATAAGTCAAAATCGAGTCCAAGTATCACATATGAAAGTGATCAATGATGCTGCTTCTCGATCACAAAATTCTGTAGGAATATCCAAGTACCAATCACAAGTGGTGGAACAAATGGTACAAAACACAACTCGAGAACCAAGATATAAGATGCCACTATAATGAAACTGCAACATATAAGGGTGGATGGTGTCATTAATAGAAAAATGAAGGAGCTATCAAAGTGAACCAAAGCATGCTAATGAAAACCCGAGGTCTTAACTGATCACCATGGCACAATTATATAGAATGGGAATAAGTGAGCTGAAGTCGAACATGTGAGAAATCGTTTGATTATCGATCATTCATGTATATCATTAAAAAATGAGAGACAACCCATCGATAATGAAAATGAGTGTCAAGGTGCCCTAGTAAAATCTAGCAAGTGCGAATGAATGCGCTGAAGTCAAACACTTGAAAGAAATTATCAATCATGAGGTAATGATGTATCCTTACTGTTGATAATGAAGACTACAACTGATGACTACAAACCCTAAGGTACTGATAAAATAACTTTAGACCTTATTACCAAAGTAATGAGTGGGAGTTGATGGGAAAAGATCTGCTGGAAGGAAGGCATTAAGGTATCCCACATCAATCCAGCACGAGTCTAACCCGTAAGCCAATATCTGGAAGGAATCAGACGAAGTAAAGTGAAGTAACCAACCCGAAGTATGTTTACGGCATGCACAAGATAGGCTAGTGCATGGAAAAAATAACACAACCAGCCAATAGTGAAAGGAAGTGATAAAGAGGTCAGATATCCACCGATAGGGTCAAATGGAAATCAAGGTACTACACAAATCCGAGGTGTGATAATGTAAGCTGAAGTCGAACACAACATAAACCACTCAGTCAAAGACCCATGATGATGATCAAATGTTGAGCACAAGGTCACCTATCAATGATGTAAATAGGGCCAAGGTGTGGCTCTAGGTTTACTCTCAAAAAAATATGTTGTAGTCGATAAGAGATAAACCCGCCAGTAAGAAGTTAGTTTGAGACCTTCTCAAACCAGCACGAGAAAAGGACCAAATTTCTGATGTGATAGAACAAGATACTGACAAGACCGGGAACGCTGACTGAAAAATGAGTCAAGAGACACCACAGAAATGCCGACTCAGGTTAAATTCCCTTGAGCAAAAGCACGAATCATGTTGACTATGGCAGCAAATGATAACTTTGTATAATTTTGTCATGCAGGAGGCATAAAAAAACCCTCAATATGATTGGAAGAGATAACCAACTGAGGGATAACTGACTCATGAAACAAGGTTATGGCTTCTACTATGTCAAAAACTAAAACCATCCCAAATGGAGAAAAGACTTAGCATTTTTGTGCTTTGTTCAAGGGTGACACTGTTGGAGTCCCATGTTTTGATAGTTTGGCAAATCAAAAGACAAGTCAACATCAGAACCAATATTTAGAGTCCTAGGATCTAGTCCTCCTGTTCTCAGAGAGGGATCTCTCGAATATTTGTTTGCAAAGGTTTATCTTGTTCTTGGAATATAGTTTAGACTAGTTATTAAGTGCAAGTGTTTGTTTGTTTTGTTTGGTTGGAGTACACGAACATGAAAGGCCTAGGAAATATATAGAATGGAGAAACATACGGTTCATTGGGCGATGGAGTCAAAAAGACGTCATGACCAACTTATCGATGGATATGGGATATCGGAAGGGAAAATCTAACTTGGCCACGGGGGATCCTTTGGTTTTTGGAATGAGATGGACATCAATGATTTGGAAAGAGAAGTTTAATTCTCAAACAAAGGGAATTTGAAAACAAAATTTGAACAATAAAGAGCTTTTTGATAGACAGGGCTAACCATAAATTCTACAAATCACACCTTTAAGTAAACAATGATTTCAAAACAACTTTTAAAATTAAATCTAAGATTCGGGGAACACCCTATTTCCTCAAAGATTTTATTTCAAATGACTTAGAAAACATAAAAGATTCACTGATAACTGTAGTCATAGAAGACGGAACACCTAACACATCTATGATTACAACTATAAAGACCTTTGAGACAACTGTTTAAGTAAGGACAAAGGGCAAGATCAGAATAGACCTCCTTGGCTCACTGTAAACAGAAAGCTACAAAGGGAGACTTCAATAACAGTTTTAAAGTGGCAGCAGACAAGTAGGGAGAACCATAAATCATGCTGAAACCAACTATTCTAACTATTAAGGAAATAAACAAGCATGAAGACTAAAGAGAGAGATTAAAGACTCTAAAATACTTCAGCAGAATAAAACATAAAATAGTGAAGGATGAACAGGTCTAAGATGCTTCCAAGAGTCATTTCTTAGCCTAAAACTTTCGACCTACTGTAGTAAGAAATTATGGAATAGAATGAAAACATGAGAAAACATTGAGAAATTTAGAATACTTCACCAACAGCCAAGCTCATGGATCCAATGATAGAGCCTCCTTAGGAACAAGGATGCAAAAATATCATCAAGGCTTCTACGACTTCAATTTGTTTTTCAACTTCAACAGGCTATGTATTATTTCAAAAAGTTTCAATATTACAATTAGTGATCAACCAACAACCAACCCTCACTCATCTTCTACAGTAGCATATATAGAAGAATGAGGAGGTGAGATCTGATAAAATATCTCCAATTACAATTAATACAGACTTAATGGCTTCTGGGCCTTTGGGGGGCTCAATGAAGAAACTTGCATAGGTGTCTTCTGTATTAAATGATTTTCATAAAGATTTAAGCTCGGTGGGAGCTCTTTTTGACCTTTGAGGCTCTGTGTCATGTTGGAGTAATTCTGCAGATATTTTTTGCATTAAGTTCCTTGTAGAAGTAACTCTCTGGCTGCGTTGAGGTGAATATCTGATTTTTCTCAATAACTTCGACATCGGATATGACTGCTTTGAGGCACAGGTGGCATCGTGGTAGATAGAGGGATTGATTTGCCTCAGCTGTAGTGGTAGAAGCTTTCTGACTAATAAACCTTTATGATTTCTCCCTTTAACTATGTCTTAATCAGGGATTAGGCTTTTGATAATCATTCATAGCTGTGATCCCCGCAAATCTGTCCTCAGTCTTCTATCTTGATATATTTTTAGCTTCGTTAATGATACTCTTTGATTTGTGTCTAATTCACTGTGCTTTGCTGGTATGCAGGGTCGCGCAGGGATGATATGGCATCAATGTCTCGTGGATGATTGATGAAACGTGAATTTTAAACCTGCGAATGATTTTTGTATAAAAAATTGAAGGTGGGAGGATCATCATCCTCTACCTTCAAATTTTCTTCAGACATACTGTGGAAAAACCCTTTGAACCCTGCAAAATACGAAAAAGATTAGAAAATCTTGCATTTATAGGTTATATTTCTTCAGAAGGTGCGTGGAGGGAGTGTGGCCATTGGATGGCATCATCCAACGGTCGAGATTAATCAGAAGGGGTCAAAGGAAATATAGGGAGGAATTAAATTGGAACCGTCGATCATGCAGAGATCGACGGTCTGGATCGGAGGCGAAAGTCAAAGCGAAACAGAGAAATAGTTAAAAACCTTTGTTCTGGAAAAAAATGGTCAAAAAATCATGTTCAGGGTTCGGAACGATCGTGGGCCGTCAGATGAGATCGGCTGAAAACGATCGATGGTGGGGATCGGGTGTCAATAAACCTTATAAAATGTGCTCGGACATCAAATCTTTAATTAAATCATGTCGAATAAAACTCCCGGGTTTGGATTTACTGACAAGATGAGAAAAAATGGAGACTCGTCCCCAAAAATGTGCCGCGTAGATGCTGATGTGGTGCTGGGACCACCGGCACTGCTATGGATGAGGGGACCGGAGCGATGGAATGTGGGCTGTCGATCTGCAAATTAGATTGATGGCGGAGATCATTTTGACACCGCGCCATAGCCTGGTTAAATGTCGAACATCTTAGGAGAGCGATCACCATCCAATGAGTGGCTCCAAATCGGATGGTGGACGCCAATATCGCGCCAGGTCCACGTCCGAACTTTAACATGCGATGAGCGACGGTTTTGTGAACAGTGCTCAGGACACGTGTTGGGTGGTGTATGGAATCACTTCCGATCGGGAAATAACCACCCTCCGCTTGAAGGTGGTGCGATGGATACTGCGTGGTTTTGTAATCGGTGAGTGGATGGCGGGGACCACCGGGGTGATAGACTCCGCGCCGTCGATCTACAGATCAGATCGATGGTGGAGATTGACTGGGGTTTTTGCATTGGCGGAAATTTTATAATAAAATAAAAATCGAAAAATTAATATAACAGAAGGTTTATATTAATTTATAATGTGGCTTGGCGCCCGACTGCGGGGCCGTGGGTTATATGGAGAAATATATGACCGGGGGTTTAAAAAAGGGGGGGGCTTAATCGCATCGGAGCCTCGGGCTCGGGCTTTTTAATTAACCCATTGGAATTTTGCGATGTGATAAGTGCTAAAAAGGGTTAGTGCTTGGTTCCAGCACCAAAGTGTATGGTGGGGAAGTGGTTAGGACTTAGCCCAAGGGGACTTAAGTTCATAGTGATAAAAACTTGTTTTTTATGAATTTTTCAGAGTTTTCAATGGATTTGGGGGTTTCGGTAAGGCTAAAAAGTGAGTTCTTAACCTTGTAAAGAGGATTTTCACGAAAGGGAGAAGAGGAATCATGAAAATAGAGGGGTTTTATGGAGAAAAAGGGGAGCACAATGAAGGTTAGTTTGAGTGGGGGAAGGGGAAAAATGATGGTTTTGCAGCAGTATTTTCACTCATGAAAATAGCAAAAATTCTGAGTATAAAATGGGAACGACAGTGAAGATTTGGACAGAGGCATGAGGCCTTCAAGAGTCTTCAAGAGCCAACACTTTTTTGCAATAAAATTTTTTCCATGAAGGCTCCAAAAATGATTTAGCCACCTTTAGTATAACAAGTTTATAGGTGGCTAATAGTGGCTCCACTTGGGGATGGTGCCTTCTTGAAGTTATCAAGAACTTCAGACTTGCATTCTCTGGGAGGCTGATTAGTGCCTCATCCATTGGGCTGCCTTTCTTTTGTTGGGATGATCTTTTCTAAAAACATATTTAGCAGCCATAAAAACAATGGATCTTTCATCAACAAGATTTCTACCTACCCAATCCTACAGATCGATCATTTTTTCTTCTTAGAGTGCACTTGGATTGGCAAACTCTCTCACAATATTTTATTCCTTTTGAAAGCATGAAATCTAATATATTTCTACTCCTTATTTCTCCATGGACTCAGATTAAACAGTTGAGCCCATATGATTCTCTACCTAATCTACTGTCTGTTGGGATTAATCTGTCCAACAAACTTTATTCTCTAAATTCAACAACAGAAATTTAAAAAGCATTCAAGTCAAGATTAAGCTGTTTGACTTGATGCTGATCTATGGCATAAGAACAACTGCACATAGACATTATTTTGCACAAAATTAAAACAAAAATGAAGGCTTAAGATCTAATTTTTCAAATCACTTTCTTCCTCTTTTTACAACTCCGTTTTTGAATTTGTTTGAGCTATTTTTTGCTTATCCCCTGGTTCAGATTTTGAGTTAATTAGAACTAGATTTACCTCTTCTTTGACTCAGGATTTCAAACATATTTGAGTCACTCTCTTTGCTTGGAATATTTAGGTTTGGATTTTGAGCATATTTGAACCTTTGATTTCTATCCTAAACTATCTACTGATAAGCCAAGATTAAACAGTTTGGCAAATCAAATTCACTATCCTATCAGCAGAAAATTTAAATCTAATTAGTCAAGATTAGGCCGTTTGACTGATTAGAAGTGTGTTTTCAGGAGTGGCATTTAAGCTTTCACACTTTCAGATTTGTTTCTCTTTTTTGGTATGGGGCTATACCTTTCTTGTTTTCACAATCTACCCTCTTTTCTTTCTTTTCTTTGTTTTTGTATTTTTGATTTTCATAACCTTCAATGCAATGTTAAGACTAGGATATTTACAATGGTAAAATAAAATGCTTTAAAACTTATGATTCTTGGCAGAAGTAATGCTTGAGCATTCTTCCATTGACAGGACCTCCATACAGATCTTCTCCATTCAATTCCTTCAGGAAAAATGCATTGTGGCCCCTCTCAGCATGAATAATATATGGACCTTTCCACAAGTTCTCGAACTTACCATGTTTTCCCTTCTCTTCTCTCCTTGAATCCCATTTAAGAATAACATTTCCAACTTGGAAATTGTCTGCCTTAGTCCTCTTATCAAATAGCTTCTTCATATTTTCTTGGACCAACTGTGTTCTCTCATAAACTTCTTCTCTAGTCTGCTGTAAATGGATTGTTTGGTTGATTCTTCTCTGCATATCATTCTCTTCAATCTGCACTTCTTGAAGGAGTTTCATGACTGGAACTCCTAATGAGGTGGGAAAAACTGCATCCATGCCATAAACTGACTGATAAGGGGAAATATTTATTGCTTTCTTTGTAGTTAACCTATTAGCCCACAAGGCATGAACTAGCTTACCGTGCCATGATTTTTGATTCTGTTCCAATAGTTTCTTAATGATATTGATGAGGCTCTTGTTGGAAGATTCAGCTAATCCATTTCCTTGGGGATATTAAGCAGTGGAATGACCCAAGGTTATGTGGTATTTGTAACAGAAATCAACCATCTTCTTGGTTTTAAAAGCAGCAGCATTGTCTGTTATGATTTTTCTGGGACAACCAAATCTGGATAGGATATTTTTTTCAAGAAACTTGATAATGACAGAGTCATTAGCATTCTTGGAGGGTATAGCTTCTATCCATTTGGTAAAGAAGTCAGTGGCTATGAGGATCCATTTATGTTTAACTGAGGAGGATGGGCGAATTTCCCCATTGAAGTCTAAACCCCATTGTTGAAAAGGTGCCTAAACTCTGATAGGATGTAAGGGTAAGGGAAGGAGCTTTCTTTTTCCATAAAAAAATTGACACTTATGGAAAGACATGACCAACTTTTGAGTGTCTGGGAAAAGGGTAGGCCAATAGTAACCAAATGTAAAAATTTTGTTCACTGTGGCCTTCCAGTAGAGGTGTCCTCCACATTCTCCATCATGCAACTCATGCATTATTTTTCCTGCATCATCTTCAAGTAAACATTTAAGAAAAATTCCAATAACATTTTCCCAATATAACACCCCATCTAAGATGCAAAAACTCAAAGCTTTTTGTTTAAAAAATATAGCTTTAGTTTTGGACAAAGAAGAAGGGGTATTTAAATATAAAAGCACATAAATAATGTTAGCATACCAAGGAGAATTCAGAAATTTTTTTTCAATAAAAGGAGCAGTAGATTCTTCTATTTCTTCCAACACATCTACCATGTTCATGTCTAGTGCTTGGAAGTTAGACTCAACCATAAGTTTTGCTAATCCTTGCCCTTTAACTAGTTTGGTGGGCCTGATTTCTAAGTCATACTAAAGAATAGTTGCAATCCATTTTCCCCTTTTACCACTAGGGTCTTGACTTAGAATGTCCTTGACAACAGTATGTGGAACAAAAGCAATTATGTGAGAGTGTAAAATATAGACCCTAAAGTCTTTTAATGCTTTCACTAATGCTAAGGCTTGCTTCTCCATGATGTTATATTTGAGGGGAGCATCTCTTAAGGCCCTACTAAGGAAATATATTGGTTGTTCTTACCCCAAATCATTCTTTTGAAGTAAAATTGCAGCTATTGTATGTTTAAGTGAAAAGGAAAAGATATAAAGGTCTTTGGTGAAAACTGGACTAATCAGGACTAGTGTTTGAGTAAGAGTCTATTTGACCAGTTTGAATGATTGTTTAGCTAGTAAAGTCCATTTTACACCTACATCTTTCTTAAGCATGTTTGTAATTTTTTTTAGTAGCTCAGCAAGGTTGGGGATGAACCTCCTCAGAAAATTGATCTTTCTAATGAAAGATTGCAACTCTTTGAGGCTTCTTGGATGGATGATTTGTAATATGCCATCTATCCTTGTAGGGTCTATTTTGATTCCCTCTTCTGAAATTATATGGCCAAGAATTTTACCTTCTTGGAGACCAAAGAGTGTTTTCTTGGGATTCAATGAAAAGCCAAATTTCCTACACTTCTCAAAAAAATTTCTTAGGTGAATCAAATGTTCTTCATCAGTGTTTGAGAAAATAGTTATGTCATCAAGGTAAATGATTATGAAATAGCCAATATCTTCATAAAAGGCTATGTCCATGGCCCTTTGGAAGGTGGCCCCTGCACTCATTAATCCAAAAGGAATTTTGACATACATAAAGGTGCCCCAAGGTGTGGTAAAAGCAGTTTTTATTTGGTCACTTGGGAGCACTAACACCTGGTTGTAACCCGAGAACCCATCCAAGAGGGATATCCTTCTTGACCCAACTACCCTTTGAAGTATATGGTCCATCTTGGGCAAGGGGTAGTTTTCCTTTAAAGAGGCTCTATTTAAATTTTTGAAGTCAATACAGAGCCTGATTTCCCCTGATTTCTTTCTAACAGAAACTAAGTTTGACACCCACTCTGAAAATCTAATGGGTACTATGATTCCAATATCATGCATTTTTTCAATTTCTGCCTTAACTAGAGGTAGTAAGAGAGGATTTATTCTCCTTAGTTTTTGTTTGAAAGGCTTTTGATTTTCTTTCAAAGAAATTTTATGCTGGATGATGCTAGTATCATATGATTTTAGGTCTTTGTATCCCCAAGAAAAAACATCTTTAAACTCTTTGAACAGCTCTATGTACTGCAGTTTTATGTGAGCTGGGAGAGTGCTGGACAACTTGATCATCTTGGGTTTTGCTAGACTGTCTATGTTATGCTCTTCTGTATTTGTTTCCACAGGCTCTATTCTCGGTTCTTTGGCTACATTGTTAAAATAAAAAATGTGTTCTAAAGGTGCTAGACCTCTTGGAAATTTATCATTTTTGCATTGCAAAACTTCCAAGTCTTCTTGGTCTGTGTTGTCAGTTATCTCTACTTCAAAAGGATTTTCATAATGATTTATATCAACAGTATATGTCATTTCAACTTCTGGGATTTGTTCAATATACAAGCAATTTTCTTTATAGATGGTTTCTGATATTGGTATGTTGAAATCATTTTTTGATTTCAAGAAATCATTTATGTGTTTGTCAGAATCAAACACTTGCCAGTGATCTTCATTATCAGGCACAACAGGCCTGTGTTTTACCTTCACACCAAGTTGTTCATTTATTTTAGGTATTTGGCAATTGCTGACATTGAAAGTGAGTTCATTTTCTAGGTGATTTAGTGCCCTAGGGATGAAAATGAGTTCATATTTTTCAAAGGTTTTCAATAGATCAAGGGCAGCATTTCGATATTCCCTAAGCCTTGGATTTCTAGCTGAGTATTCTCCTTTGATTTGTTTTATGATAAGTTCAGAATCTCCTAGGATGTTTATCTTTTGGGCTTCTAACTGCTTAAGCAATTGTAAGCCTAGGAGAAGTGCTTCATATTCAGCAATATTGTTAGTGCATGGGAAATCCAATTTGTATGAAAAACTTTGTTTTGTATTTTGAATCCACACACTTGCTTCTGCACTTGTTTTATTACAAGATCCATCAAAGTTTATTTTCCAAAGTATGTCATCCTTGTTTTCATTCTCTCGTTGCTGTTGATTTTCAATGTTTTTCATTTGATTGAGGGGAAGATTGGATTGTTCTGGTGAACTGATTGGGTCCATGTTTTCTTTATCTTGTTGAGTAATTTCATATTCGTTACATAGTATAAAGGAATATAAACTTGATTGAATAGAATAGATTGGAGAGTTGTTTGGTTTGTCTATGTTGCTCACCATGTACTTCATGTGAGATTCCCTGTATAGTCTTCTGTTTTGGTTAAAAGCAGGGATGGTGGCATAAGACATGTCCATTTGAAGGCTCCCCTGAAGTTTGGCTCCCCAAGATCTTGATAAGAGCATGCCATACTTAGGGGGAATGTCTGCTACAACTATGTCCATGACTAAACTCTTAGCAGGGATTTGGGATAATTTAACACACAAATATTTGATTAAACCCAAACATTTGACTCTGCTTGAGTCAAAGGAATACAAATCTTTGTATGGTTTAGTAATTTCTAAGCCTAAGCTTTCCATCACTACCTTGGGCATTAGATTGTGTGAAGCCGCAGAGTCTAACATGGCATTATGTAATATTTTCTCATGTATGTTCAAACTAACATAGAAGGGAGGGACGACCCCTTCTTGGTATTTTCCTTCAACTTATGGACCAAAAAACAACTCAGGTTTGTCATCTGTCAAGTTTAAGGTGTCAGTATCACTTCATAAATTCAAAGCTTTCAAAACTTGGGTTTTATACATGTCTTGGGTTACTAGTTCAGATAGGGGGATGGTAATTTTTATCTTGGAAATCTCTCCCTCAAGGCTGAAAGGAATAATTGACTTGTTGATATTTACATCTATTTTTTCAATTGAATTATTTTCAGCAAATTTGATTTGCTGAACCTTGTTTGGACTAGTAATTGGGACAATTTTATTAGGACCACTAGCTGAAGTGCTAGGGGTGCTCTGTTCAACATTTGGCTGGACACTTTTGTCTTTGTTTAAGTCTGGTTTCTTGGCCAAAATGTTGGTTTTCTCTGCTGTCTTTTTGTGCTGGTTTTCTGCTTTTTTCTTGACAACAGTGCTAGTGTTTTTGTCCTTGGAATTATCTATGTTCCCCTTGCTCCTAAGATCATATTGTTTGTGTACATCCATGCTTTCATTTTCAAACCCCAATCTATAGTCATCAGAATCTTCATAGGTGTTTGTACTTTGGTCATAAAAGAAACCTTGTTTTTCCTCAGTGAGGAAAAAATCATCCCCACTGTCTGATCCAATCAAGTTTACATGAGACTCTTCCAACCTTTCCAACTCCCTATCTTCCTCATATTGATCTACATAGTTCTGTTGAAAGGGAGGTCTAATCTGTTGGTCACTTTATTTTTGCTTATCTTGATTGTTGTCTCTTCTATAATTCTAATTTCTATTTCTATTTTGGTTATTTTGGGGTTCTCTTGGTGGCACTCTATCATTTAAGTTCATCTTTTCAAGCATCCTCTCCATCACCTTCACTAGGTTATCAATTTTTGTGTCAGAAGTTGAGGGTGAGATATCATCTTTATAAGTTACCCTCTTCTCTACTCTTAACCTATTTCTCTTCTCAATAATGTTTGCTTCAACACTAATAGCTCCTTTCTGCATGTCTTCTAAGGTTAAGTAATCTCTCTCCCTTAACTGATACATCATGTCAGCATCAAGGCCTTCGAGATATCTTACTAGGGCCATGCCTTGAGGAGGTTTCAAGTGAGGTGGAAGAGCATTGTAAATGCTATTAAACCTAGTGGAGTAGTCAGGAACACTCTCTCCTTGATTTCTCTTGAGGCTGCTATATTCTGATAGTATTTGGAGAGGATTCTTTTTGAGTTCCCATTTGTTGACGAATGTTTGATGCAAGGCAGGGAGATCATTTATGCTGTTAGGAGGTAAGTTTTTAAACCATTTCTTTACATCTCCTCCTAAACTTTGAGCGAATATCCTCATCTTCACAATTTCTTCTTCTATCTCCATGTAATCAAATGCATCTTCCATCATATCTACATGATGTTGAGCTATTTTAGATTCTTTTCCAGTGAAGTGAGGGATTTTGGACTGGTAATCATTTGGTAGGGGAAGCAGAGGTTGTGGTAACACTAATGGGGCATACCATGTTGCCATGGCTGAAAATAAGGGTGGATTTACAAGAGGTGGATTTACAAAATTGAAAGTGGGATGAAATGGAGTGTTTTGAATAGTGGTAGTATGAATTGGAGTGGAAGAAATACTTGGGCCAGCAAACTAATTTTGAGCAGACTTGTTATGAAAAATACTAAAGTGATGAAGAAGCTAGGAATCAGGAGGAGTGGAAGGTGAGGCTTCTCTACTGAGGCTTTGTTGCAAATCTGCAATATCAAGGTAAGTTTGGTTTAAGTTACCTTGAGATCTAGTTCTAAAGATGTTCTTTGTATGATGTAAATCAAAGTGTGAATCCTCTAAGACAACAAGGTTTTCAGTGACAGAATTTTCTCTTAGGAGGCTCTCGTTAGCAGCTAATTTTCCAGAGTTAGAAGTCTACCATAGAATTCTCTCAGGATTGTCAATGATTAAAGGAGGATTTGGGTCTGGATGGGATCTAGTGTTGATCCTATGTGAAGCTAGACTGCTTTTCAAAAATGAGAGAGGTTGAGGTTTTTAGGGATTGTTTTTGGGAATTTTACCTCTCACAATGTTTTATCTTGTATGGGACTAGGCTTCTAAACTTCCTCAAGGCTAGTTAACACAGTCCTAAAGAGATCTGGGAACCTAGATGAGTAATAGGCCTACTGGGGCTAGTGGAGTCGCAAGGTGGAAACTTTTAGCTTTTATGGAGGTAAGATATTGGATGGTTCCACCACCATGTTTGTTATGAAGCCAAACTGAAATATTTTGGGTTTTTTTGAGTTATTTCGGTCTTACAGGTTAATAGAGTGTCCTAAATCTGATTTAACACTTAGCTAGGGTGTCAAACATACAAATTTCACTCTTATGGCTTGGTAACTGAGAACTTCAAGGTTTGATAAGGTTCGATGAGAATCCTAAGGGTTACTTAGTTTGTCACTGATTCAAGAAGTCCTATCATGATTACCGTCATGCTTGGTAGTGCTTGAAGAATGTTACTTATGTTATACTAGATAGTGAGTGTTTAATTTTAAAGATTTTACTCAGGGTCCCACTGTGAATGCCATTATGTTGGTGTCGCATGTTTTGATAGTTTGGAAAATCAAAAGACAAGGAAACATCAAAACCAATCTTTAGAGTTCTAGGATCTAGGTCTCCTATTCTCAGAGAGGGATCTCTCAAATGGTTGTTTGCAAAGATTTATCTTGTGTGCTTTGAGTATTGGTTTTAGACTAGTTATTAAGTGCAGGTGTTTGTTTGTTTGGTTGGATTGATACAACAGAACATGAAAGGTCTAGGAAAAATATATAGAATAGAGAAACATCTGGTTCATTGGGTAATGGAGTCAAGAAGAGGTCATAACATACTCATCAATGGATATGGGACATCAGAGGGCAAAACTAACTTGGCCACAGGATCCTTTGGTTTTTGGAATGAGATGGACATCAATGATTTGGAAAGAGAAGTTTAATTCTCAAACAAAGGGAATTTGAAAACACAATTTGAACAATAAAGAGCTTTTTGATAGATAGGGCTAACCATAAATTCTACAAATCACACCTTTAAGAAAACAATGATTTCAAAACAACTTTTAAAATGAAATCTAAGATTCGGGGAACACCCTATTTCCTCAAAGATTTTATTTCAAATGACTTAGAAAACATAAAAGATTCACTAATAACTGTAGTCATAGAAGAGGGAACACCTAGTACATCTATGATTACAACTATAAATACCTTTGAGACAACTGTTTAAGTAAGGACAAAAGGCAAGATCAGAACAGACCTCCTTGGCTCACTGTAAACAGAAAACTACAAAGGAAGACTTCAATAACAGTTTTAAAGTGGCAGCAGACAAGCAGGGAGAACCATAAATCATGCTGAAACCAACTATTCGAAATATTAAGGAAATAAACAAGCATGAAGACTAAAGAGAGAGATTAAATATTCTAAAATACTTCAGTAGAAGAAAACATAAAACAGTGAAGGATGAACAGGTCTAAGATGCTTCCAAGAGTCATTTCTTAGCCTAAAACTTTCGACCTACTGTATTAAGAAATTATGGAACAGAATGAAAACAAGAGAAAACATTGAACAATTTAGAATACTTCACCAACAGCCAAGCTCATGGATCCAATGATAGAGACTCCTCAGGAACAAGCATGCAACAATATCATCAAGGCTTCCAAGACTTCAATTTGTTTTTCAACTTCAACAGGCTATGTATTATTTCAAAAAGTTTCAATATTACAACTAGTGATCAACCAACAAACAACCCTCACTCATCTTCTACAGTAGTATATATAGAAGCATGAGGAGGTGAGATCTCATAAAAGATCTCATAAAAGATCTCCAATTACAATTAATACAGACTTAATGGCTTCTGGGCCTTTGGGGGGCTCAATGAAGAAACTTACATAGGTGTCTTCTGTATTAAATGATTTTCATAAAGATTTAAGCTCAGTGGAAGCTCTTTTTGACCTTTGAGGCTCTGTGTCATGTTGGAGTAACTCTGCAGATATTTTTTGCATTAAGTTCCTTGCAGAAGTAACTCTCTGGCTGCGTTGAGGCGAATATCTGATTTTTATCTATAACTTCGGCCTCGGATATGACTGCTTTGAGGCACATGTGGCATCGTGGTAGATAGAGGGATCAATTTGCCTCAACTGTAGCGGTAGACGATTTCTGATTGATAAACCTTTATGATTTCTCCCTTTAACTGTGTCTTAATCAGGGATTAGGCTTTTGATAATCATTCTGTGATCCCCACAAATCTGTCTTCAGTCTTCTGTCTTGATATATTTTTTCCTTCGGTATTGATACTCTTTGATTTGTGTCTAATTCACTGTACTTTTCTGTTATGCAGGGTCGCGCAGGGATGATATGGCATCAATGCCTCGTGGATGATTGATGAAACGTGAATTTTAAACCCTGCGAATGATTTTTGTATAAAAAATCGAAGGTGGGAGGATCGTCATCCTCTACCTTCGAATTTTCTTTAGACATAGTGGAAAAACCCTTTGAACCCTGCAAAATATGAAAAATATTAGAAAATCCTGCATTTATAGGTTATATTGCTTCAGAAGGCGCGTGGAGGGAGCATGGCCGTTGGATGGCATCATCCAACGGTCGAGATTAATCGGAAGGGGTCAAAGGAAACAAAGGGAGGAATTAAATTGGAGCCGTCGATTGTGCAGAGATCGACAGTCGGGATCGGAGGCGAAAGTCAAAGCGAAACAGAGAAATGGTTAAAAACCTTTGTTCTAGACAAAAATGGTCGAAAAATCATGTTCGAGGTTTGGGACAATCGTGGGCCGTCGGATGAGATCGGCTGAAAACAATCGACGGTGGGGATCGCGTGTCAATAAACCTTATAAAATGTGCTCGGAGATCAAATCTTTAATTAAATCATGTTGAATAAAACTCTCAGGTCCGGATTTGCTGACTGGACGAGAAAAAATGGAGACCCGCCCCCAAAAATGTGCTGCGTGGACGCTGATGTGGCGTTGGGACCACCGGCACTGCTATGGACGAGGGGACCGGAGCAATGGAATGTGGGCCATCGATCTGCAAATCAGATCAATGACGAAGTTCATTTCGACATCGCGCTGTAGCCTGGTTAACTGTCGGGCATCTTAGGAGAGCGATTATCGTTTGATGAGCAGCTCCAGATTGGACGGTGGACGCCAATATCGCACCGGGTCCATGTCCAAACTTTAACGTGCGATGAGCAGTGGTTTTGTGAACAGTACTTAGGACACGTGTTGGGCGGTGTATGGAATCAATACCGATCGGGAAAAAACCGCCCTCCGCTTGAAGGCGGTGCGATGGATACCGTGTGGTTTTGCAATTGGTGAGTGGATGGCGGGGACCACCGGGGTGATAGACTCCGCGCCGTCGATCTGCAGATCAGATCGATGGTGGAGATTGAGTGGGGTTTTTGCACCAGCGAAAATTTTATAATAAAATAAAAATCAAAAAATTAATATAACCGAAGGTTTATATTAATTTATAATGCGGCTTGGCGCCCGACTGCAGGGCCGTGGGTTATATGGAGAAATATATGACCGGGGGTTTAAAAAAGGGGTAAGGGGTTGGGGGGGGGGGGGGGGCTTAATTGCATCGGAGCCTCGGGCTCAGGCTTTTCAATCAACCCATTGGAATTTTGTGATGCGATAAGCGCTACAAAGGGTTAGCGCTTGGTTCCAGCACCAAAGTGTATGGTGGGGAAGTGGTTAGGACTTAGGTCAAGGGGGCTTAAGTTCATAGTGATAAAAACTTGTTTTTTATGAAATTTTCAGAGTTTTCAATGGATTTGGGGGTTTCGGTAAGGCTAAAAAGTGAGTTCTTAACCTTGTAAAGAGGATTTTCATGAAAGGGAGAAGAGGAATCATGAAAATAGAGGGGTTTTTATGGAGAAAAAGGGGAGAAAAATGAAGGTTAGTTTGAGTGGGGGAAGGGGAAAAATGATGGTTTTGCAGCAGTGTTTTCACTCATGAAAATAGTATAACTTCTGAGTATAAAATGGGAATAGGAGTGAATATTTTGACAGAGGCATGAGGCCTTGAAGAGTCTTCAAGGGCCAACACTTTTTTGCAATAAAATTTGTTCCTTGAAGGCTCCAAAAATTATTTAGCCACCTTTTGATATAACAAGTTTATAGGTGGCTAATGAACCCTAACGGACATTGTAAATGTTTGCCATCAAGTATGGAAGTAATATCCACGTTCTGCTCTTTTTCAACATATTAATTTGTTTTCTCTTTTTCATATTCAAAGCCTAAAAAGGAATAAAAAATAATGCTATAGTACAATGCATAGAACAAGTTTCGTGAAGCAGTCTGGTAGTTCTAGGATAGGAACAATCGTATGTTTAATGCGAGGTGGCGAAAACTGGTAAATGACCTCAAAGGAATGTTCCATGTCGATCGGTAAAGGTGTCAAGTCATGACTATTTGATTTCATGGTTAGCTTTTAGAGAAAGACATGGTCAGAAGATGGCTTAAGCAAATTCAAATGATGCTAGCTAAAAGACAGAGATAATAAGTAGTCAATATCACAGTACGTGTCACAACTTGACAACATAGGGGATCCTATGAGGTAAACGTCCATAAAATGATAGCAAAGAAGAAGAAGAATGAAGCATAAGTCATGGTGGAACTAAGAGGACTCCCTAGCCTACATAAATTGCGGCATGGGTGACAAATTCTAGTGAGGAACTAACCGGGAAGCCCATGTAAAGGATGGCTCTGCTATTAGTCATGATTAAAAAGTTGGTGAGTGAAATGGGTTAAGTACTCATGACATGGTGGGATTGACCCTATGGCAAGTGGTCGAAATGGAAGCTAGTATGCAAAGATACATGAGAATTGAATTCATAAACTATATGCTAGTTCGAAATCAAATGCCTGCCATGACGGGTTAATGAACATGGATCAGGAAAATAGGAAAATCTTGAATTCAATAGATTTACAATACTGGCAACATATTGGAAATGGTTATATAGCCTTGAGTCGGATTCAAAAAATAAGTACAAAAAAATTTGTAAATTCAAATTACGGGCATAAATACACAATTTGACTCACATTTTGATCATTTTCACATTGTAGAAGTGGAGAAGAGGCTTTGCGGGGAAAAAATTCCTCTTCAAATATGGAACGGTGACCATCAAATAACATCAAATCAGTCAAGTAAGCTATAAATATGTTATTCATCAATCTCATTCTGTTTGAAGAAAAAATTTGGAATTTTGAAGTTTGTAGAAAATATTTTTATTGAAACCCTTTGCATACGCGAGGTTCGTGTTGATGAACACCAACGTATGATATTCTGACTTTATGTACAAGCGAGGTCATACCGTATGTGTAAATTGAAAATTTAAAACTTTATCTAATCAGCCATTTAATGATTATTTCCGGATGTCCCATCGGTTGTAGAGAGCATGAGCACAGTTCAATTGACAATGAGGTGATGGAGGATCAAAAGAACTTCTTTAGATATTCTCCATATGCTTGATTGCTTAAATTTTTTCAAATGCCCAATATGAAAATGAATGTTGATTTTCTTCAAATGTTGGTTGATCATTGGGATCCGGAATAGTATTGTTTCATGATTGATCGGATGCCACTATGCATGAAAGTGGAGATATATACTTCATTATTAGACTCTCTCTCGAGAGGAGACCTAGTAGACTTGTACGGAAAGCCTCTAGGGAGGGCTTACCGCCGAGGATTATATCCAAGTATATTGTGTACACAATGCATAGAAGGCGGAGACTCATATTCCTACCAGAATCTGAATGATTTATACATGAAGATCCTTATATTTACCATTAGCGAGTAGGAGATCTGACTGTCTACATGGTGCAAGGACACAAATGAGCATAGCGATTAGATGCACCAGTTCTGTGCGATTGGTGCCTGAGCCTTTGTGAGAAATATGAAAAGGAAAAGTGAGGTTCCCGGAACCACTTGGGATGATGAGTTCTTGTGTTGGGAATATGATTCATCATAGTGGAAGATTATCCCTATCACGGGATGGACTTCGTACGGTCCGGATCTAGTCCTACCACTTAGGAGTGCTGACAGGGCACAATCGGTGTGATTGCATTTTTTACTTTTTCGTTATATGATTTTTGTGTGATTTTTTCAAATTATATGGAAAATGATTTTTTTTATTGGATTTCAATGACTTACAAAATTATGATGATCATGATGTGGAACTTATGGAATGGGATTAGGAGAATTTTGGGGAGCACATAAGCCTTGTAGAGGTGAGGCGGATGCTCCAGAAGAACTTGTGAGGAAACTCCATGCGGTCTGAGAGAAACTTGGAAGCTTGAATCACCAAGTGCCCACCATGGCCACTATAGAGGAACTTCCCCAAGGTTGTCAGATATAGGTGGTAGAATTACGAGATTTAGGTGCGGTTATTCTTCCATGTAGCGACTAGTATTGCTTTCTATAGGAACACAAATGTTGTGGGGACCTCAAAAGTAGATTATAGATATGATTGGATGATTGTAATATTTTTTGATGATGGTACTTAATTGAGCATAAGCCCTAATTTTGTAGGACATGATGATCCAAATTTTGTATATTTTTGAACACTCGGCCAATATATTTATATATACAATGATTTATATGATGTGATAACTCAAATGTATGATAATGAATGATGTATTTGATATATTTTTCAAAGTATTGAATTGTTAATATGCCAATCAATTTCTTGATAAGATAATAAGTGTTTGCCATCCAATTTCGGATCAAAAAGGAATATGAATGAATTTGATAAATTGGAATGATCGTTGTAAAACATACCCTAAAAAACAATCGATGTAAAAGTGGGTCTCGGACATGATATGTGTTGTTAAACTATGAAACCACTAATTTGTGAATCCATGAAAACTACTAACGAATCAACTTACCCAAAGATACTGCCTCACGAATGGATAATGGAGTACCCAAAGGCTGCCGGAAGCCCAGGGTTAAGGTATTTCTACTAGCACCATCGGTGAAACCAAAATGACTCATGTCATCTAATATCACCTAGCAAAACGGAGATCAAATTCATCAAAATCACACCAAAAAAAAGCTGAAGATATGTACAAAAACAAAATATATACAACAAATCAAGATGCTAGGCCTAAGCCTAGGCATAATAATTTTCAAATAGAGCCTATTTTTGGGCTCCGCTAAATCATTTCCATCAAATTCAATCAAGGCATAGGTTCCTTTCTTCGGGACCTTTTTGGTGATAAGGGAGCCATACCACGGATTTAAATTTCTTGCCCCCAAGGCATCCTTCTCTTGGGCATAAACCAAGACAAGGTCACCTTCGGATAAAATGCTAGGTTTGACCACCTTATCATGCTGAACCTTTACCCATTTCTTATGTGCATAATTAAGTGTGTTTGCATCTCGATGCGCTCATCGAAATGTTCTAGATGAAGAAGGTGTTCTTTGAGGCTTGGAAGTGTCAAGAAGAAGCTCGGCCGGCTAACTTAAGGGATGGTATTTCACATTCAATAGGAAATATAGATTCCAACCCATAAGCAGTTCAAACGGAGTAAAACGTAGGTTCAGTTTTGAATGACATCCGGTATTCCCAAAGTGTAGGATACATCATAACATTCCAATTGGATATCGCTTGCTCAATAGTTTGTTGAAGAATTATCTTCAAGGATTTGTTCAAAACTACTTTCACATTGGCTTTGTGAGATGTCAAGGACATGAATGATCTGCCGAAACCTAATTTAGAGCCAATTCAACCATCATGTTGTTTCGAAAGTGACTTCCATGGTCGGTGACAATCTCTTTGGGGATACCAAAGCGAAATGACTTGATTGAAGAGGAATAGAGTTGTTGTCTCAACGTACGCCCAAAAGTAGGTGTTTTTCTTGAGGTGCGGCCCGGAGTTCGAAGGTTCAAGGTTTGCTAACAACCCCCTATACTACGGCCCTATCGACGGTGATGCGCTAATGCCGACGAAGTCTCACCCAAAGCGGTATGGGTGCATGATGGAACAGGTTTTGCACCATGAAGAGGGTAGGTAAGTCAAAGCGAGCTGCATTAGGTATTATAGCAACCAGATCTTATATCATGGATCCTAGATCTATAAATACCTATTCACAAAGCAATGATATTCAATGTAATCAATAGATCATGAACTCATATAAAGATAACACAACTATTCGAGATCTTTGAAAATGTAATAGAACGAGACCTAGATCATAGCATAAAAAACACAAGTATATTCGCATCTTGAATCAATAACTTACATCAGCATATATTAGTCAACCAAACATCATAGATTCATAGCCATAGTAATTCCAACGATTCAAACATCCAATTTTTTTTTGCATTCATTAATTCCTCGGATCGGCTTACAATACCCCAAACCCAACTGCGCACACAACATCGGGGTCCACATGGCGGGACGGGGAATATCTACGCACACAACGTGGGAGTCCTTCCCCAACAACCCTAACTAGATCTATAAATTCACTGCACATAATCTAGATTGAATCTATCTTCCAACTCAAAAAGTTCAACTACTTATACTCTTTTAGTACATGCATCCAATGGTCAGTGAACGGAAAATTGGTTTGTAAATTCTTGGTCTACCCTTGACCCATTTACAATGTATTAGCAGCTTGACCCACCCCAAAACCTATGCTAGAATAGATAGACTCAAATATACACAAAATGGTCGGTTTCACGACGCTTCCGGAGACCTTGTTCCAACGGTAGGCATAGTCTCAACCTAGTTCTTGAAGTAGTCTCTAGCTATTGTGTACTTGTGACCTTTGGTGGTAGGTTACGAGTAGTATAATCAATACACTTTGTAAAAGGAATTAATAGAGTGATGACGAGAAAGAGTAGAGTTGGATGAGTATGCATATTTCAAGTATAAAACTAACATTGATGACACTTTTTTATTGGTCAATACAATGCATGAAAATCAAGGCCAAAAGTATAATGCACCTTGAATTTTTTGTTGTATAGCTTCGAAATAAATGACCACCACAAGTTCCATTGTGGCAATCATTCAGCACAACCTCGGCTTCTTCGAGGAGTTAAGCAACGTCTAAGGATCAAATCAACCTCACGAGGATATAAAATTTCACTAATAATAAAATAACTTACGGCTAAGTGATGTAACTTTTGGCACTCATCTTTTGGAAAAATTGAGAAACTTCGCGGTCTAGAGATAAAAATATGAAGATCCCAATACCAAGTATCCTATGAATAAATGAGAAAAAGATGTTCATCGGGAAGTGATTCTTTATAAACCATCTCTTCTCCACGGGGAAACTCGAAATCAACTTTGCAAAAACTAATGATTTCTTGGACTTGGAAAGACATGAACTCAAGATCAAATTCCTACAAAATCACAATCCATCTATCGTATTTTCCCCCAATCCTCACCTAATGAGAACAATGCAAATGTATTGACCATTGCCAAAAAATAAGGTTTTTGAAGGATAATGTAATGTACGAGCCTTGACCAACATGAATAACTTCTAAAGGGGTACCTATCGGAGAATACTAGAGTTCAGACCTAGAAAGCCTCGACTAAGGTAGTATATAACATGCTCGGAAAAGCATCATCTTCTACTGAACCACAACCATACCAATGGTGGATTTTCGTACCATGAGATACGAGAAATCCCTTCTATAATCGGGTGGATTCGGTAAAGGGTAGAGGTCGATGCTTTTTTCAAAGCATCGAATGAGCATTGAGAAAATTCATCCTAAAAGAAGTGTTTTAATAATCTCATAAATCCTTTGTAATCTCGACATAATATACGATGAATCTTTGCGGTAGCACTATTAAATTGTTAATTGAAGATGGGGGGGAAACTAAAGTATTTCCTAAACCTTGAAATTTGTCACTCGAATCCTTCACAAGACACGATGAATCCCAACAGCGGCCCACGGATGTGATGGTAAACACACTTGTTCAAGTTTAATCGGTTACATGTCGACATCTGATGGCTGATGGAGGAGTGAGAAAATGATGAATTCTCTTACAGAGCAATGACTAAATCATCCAAATATGCCTTGATAATATGTTTAATGTCATAGAAGGCGTAAGACATGGCTCATTGAAAGGTAGCTCCAACATTTTGAGGACAAAAACGCATTTTCTTATAAAAAAATTGCCTAGGGAAAAATAAATGCGGTCTTAAACTGATACTTTAGGACATATAGTGATTTGATCATATCAGCTGTCCATAAGGAAAAAAATATCATTCCCACTGCACACTCATCCATGATCTGATCTATAAATGGTGTGGGGTAATTATATTTTAAGAGTATTATTCCAGTGAAAATCAGCTGACTCAAAGTATTTCCTTGTTTCTTATAGGAAATGGATTAAGAAACCCATTCGATTAAAGGAACGGGAGTAAACAAACTGCCTTGAGTACTTCTACCTCAACTTTGATATTTTCTGCCTTCCTAGGGTTGGCCGGATGAATATTTTCTTGATAGGCTTAGAATTTTCATATATCTTGATCTCATGTTGGAAAATAAGTGGATCTATACCGGTCATTTCCTCCTCAAGACCAAGAAAATACATCTGAAAATTATTGAAAGAGATCGGTGTAAGTGAATCTCTTGAGGTTATGGCTCAATGAAGACATTCTCTATGAGGTTGGGATCTCTAGAGATGTTCATCGGGAATATTAGTAGAAATAATTTGCCATGTTCCCGCTTTAGAAAAAAACTGTGTTGGTGCTAAGGGTTAGTGAGTAGCAGTCCAAAAGACTAAGGGTTAGGAAGCAATTCAGCTACCAACAAGTCCGGTAGAAAGTAAGACTAATGATACAAATCATCCCACGGTCCTCTCTACACCGAGTCATTGCTTTCGGGATATCCTCTTCAAATGGAAGAGTGGTATCAAGTCAATCTGACGAAGGTGAGCGGAGTCAAGTGGAGCCACATCTCCATCCACTTCCTCTGGTGAGAAATTGCAAGGGAATATGGAAAGTCAAGAATGTCTCTATAAAATCTCTTGTGAGACATAGGAAATGCCATTCCACCCACATGAACTTCTTCTAATGTGGAATTAGGAGAAGAGTAAGGTCAAGGGTCAAAATAATGAGTTCCAAGAGAACTCTCTAGAATAAAGACCTGGAGGATGAAATAGCATTGATGAGCCAAAGGAGGAAAGAATCCAAAATTGCCATCAAGGATGTCATACTCTGAACACCAACCCCAGTTTCTCAGCAATTTGCTTGGTATCCTTCACCAAAGGAATGGTTGAGTCACAAGATGCATTCGGATCTCTGGGAGAACAATGCATTGAAATTCCATTGTGACAATTCTCCTTCACATGAGGCTTATACAACAAAATAATGAGGATGCAATAACATCCATCTCATGTAGATCCAAGTTAGCCCCCATTCAAGGTTATAGTCAAAACACCTTAAACTATCTCAGCAAATATTCTTCGGTTCTTCCCCCAACACGGATGGGCAAAGTTGGTCAATACCATGCGGCCTATGAGGAGCCGACCATGAAAACGCATTCGGAAAAGAGTGGATGAACGAATGAGCTGTGGGGTCAATGCCCTTCCATCGAGATGAGAGATATTACACGCGTGGAAGTTCTCATCAAACATTCGAAGATAATGGAATTTTACTAGGAGTTCTGACAACGGTGTCATACCTAAGGTTTTGGGTTGATAAACCTTCATAGATCAAGGGAATGCCATTACAACAAGGAATAACTTAACCAACTTCTATGCAGCAAATAGAAACTAAAGGTTGCAAACCTTACGTATATCCTTGAGTTGTAAGTAGATCTTAACGAGTGAAAAGCCCCTACAACTCTTTGTGCTTGAACACCCGCAAACCAAAAAAGAACAAGTAGAAAAACCTATTTATACAACATACATATGTTCTAGATGTTAATGAAAAGCATACATAATCTCATAAAAGAAATATTAAATGAACAATTTAGGATCATTATACATGTATACGAGATAAATGACACGTAAACATCGGGAACAAGATGGTACTTCTTTTATTAATGACACGGTAAAAAAATGTGGAGAGATCATAAAATATGCCACGACCTTTGAGCATGTAAGTCCTATGGATCCGTCCAACTCTAGCCTCACAAAACTTCTTCGAAGAGTAGTGCAAAATGGATGTCATAGGGTGAGTCGACATCTCAAAAAGAGGAAAAAAAGGTTTTTCAAAATATCCCGGGAAGTGCGAGAGGAAAAAGGAATATATCGGACTTGTATAGAGCAAAACAATGTATAATATCTATATTTCTCTCTCTCATCCTCCTTTAGGATATTCCCTTGAGGGATTTATACTCCCTCAAATTGGTTTTTATAGTTGGGAATAGTTAGGCCATGGCAGGGAGTGGTTAAGTTATAGGAACAATGTTGTAAACCCCGCCTCTAAAATAGGGAATATATATATATTTTAATGTTTAAAAATACATATGTGATTTTTTCTATGTATGAAATCACGTGTATATGCGTTCTAATGAGTTGCGTATAGGTTTTAAGAAGCTGTTTTTTGAGAAATACGTCCAAGTACGAAGGAAGGGTGCCCAAGGCCAATTTATAAATCATCAAGTATATGATGGTGATAAATGATGCTATAACAATGATAGAGAGGGAAGGACTATATTTATTGTCTACGCTGACGCAAAGGAGCAACATAATGCAAACGAGACATGTCGAGTTGCCGAGGATCAACGTGTCGCTAGATGCCATGTGATTGATCGCTTGTGCGGTGACCTACTAGAAAGTCACTATCCCTTGCAGTGCACAAAAAAAAATCTAGAAAGATTTTTCTTCACTCTCAAACCATAGGCGCATAGAGATCCGGATCATTTGTGCATAATTTGAAAGACGACATATTCATTGCAAATGGCTCAACGAGCTTACCACCGAGTTCGAGTGCAACGTAGAAGTAAGGAAAAAATAAACGTGTAGCGAGAAAAAAGTTGCGAATGTAGTACACTTTTGGATGAGGCCATGGGTGTTTGGAATTCTATTCAAAACGATCAATGGTCCCGAGAAATTAGAGATGAACTCAAGATTAAAGAGCATCAATTTTAAAATATTAGAATGACGACACCAACCATGGTGACATCGAGAGGCTTTCCGGACTACATGAAGGGAAAGCCCATTCATAATGATATTGAGTATTTTCACTGCCTGCAATTACCTACTTGAGATGCAAATTCAACCTTGGGCCAGAGTCCATGCACTGTAGAGAGAACCTTGACGGTAACCTCAAAAGCCTATAAGCCGGACTGGCATTAGCATCAATATAGAATATGAGGCTGATATCCAAGTTGGTGGATGAGGCACGGAAGTGTCATCACACAAATTATTAGATTCATCGTGCCACTCAAAATCTATGGAAGAATTAGTAAATATGAAGCGTTTGCTGGAGGTGATTCGAGATGAGTCGGGAGATTGTGTTGTTGGGGTACTTTTTTGGGAAAATTTTGTTAATTTTTTTGTGCGTGTCGCGCGTAGATGATAAAGGCTTTGGTAGGGTTAAATTCCATTAATTATTGTAAATGGTTAAAGGGAAAAACCATATTTCTCAAAAAATGGTTTGAGACCATAGTATCGTGCCTTTTTATAATATAAATATGTAAGAGTCGAGTGAGGAAAGGGAGACATGGATGTGTTATTGCCTAAATCTACCTCGGGCTGAAAGAGCGAGTTTAGGGTAACATCAAACCACGATAAGTCGTGGCCCAGCCCTACCGGATCGGGGGGAAGAGGGCTCTCTCTCATATTTTCCACCCTTTACGAGGCCTACTCGGGGCATGTAGCTCGGTGGTAGAATCACTATCTCTGTTATATGATGTACTCAGTGTCTATCTCCATAATGTCCATGCAAGGTGTATGTTTGGCTTGTTGAAAATGAGAATTTGGTCGCTGTTTTGTTCCAAATATGTGCCAAATGTGTGGTAGTATGGGAGGGAATGCGGGAGATATAGGGCGGTGGTAACAATGGGTTTAATCAGTGATATTTTGCCCTTTGAAAATTTGACAAACTTTGGAAAGGACAACCTTGAATTTTGGGATTCAGGATTTTGAGATTTTAGAAATGAAATGGGAAGGGGAAAAATGATGAGAAATGACTTGGGATATAACGGAATAGGGGAGGAGTGTAATGGTAATACTAACGAGTGATGATGGGATTACGATTGAGGAAGGGATGAACAAGATGGGAAATGAGCAAAGTTGGGCACCACAAATTAATTTTTAAAAGGCCAATTTCAAAACCTAAGGAGGCAGTTTTAAACAAGGTGATGGGGTTTATAGTTTGGCATTCAATTTCTCAAAACCAATCTTTCAAACAACACCCAACATTGATTAATGGCAATTTGAAGATGATTTGAACTTGCAGACAAATGGGGCAGAAATTTGAATTTGTTGGAGGCAATGACAAAATTTGAATGCCGGCCCCGCGTGGCACCGCCCGCAACGAGAGGCCCGGTGCGCCACGATAGTTATGTGCGCCACACTAGTTTAGATTTTCTGACAGAAACTACCCCTATGCGTCGTATTTATTGTGTGTCGCCCAACGCCTAGTGCGCACTTATTGTCAATCTCACCTGATGTGCCTTTCAAACACTATTTTTCTCTTCCAGTTTGACTCGGCTCTATTGATGTCTCTTGGTGTGCAAATAAATTGTTTTAATATGAAAATATCTTATACACAAAGGACTTTGATTTTCTTTTGACAAACCCACTTTCCCCAATGTTTCGGACTTTTGGCACTTTGCACTTTTTTAAATAAACTTTGTTTTGTTTGTTTCCTTTGATTTTGGTATTCATTGAATGTGTGTCCCTTATATTTTGCGGGGATAAGCGGCATGGGATTTTGGAAAAGGCAACCCGAGGGCTGCACTTGAATAACTTCTAGAAATTTGAAACAACTTTGAAAATCACATTACATTTATTACAAAAGATGAAATTGTGATTTTCTTCAAAACGGAGTTTTTGAAGAAGAATCATATTCAACTTTATGACGATGAATTTTGCCCCCGAAAACCTTATTTCAAGCCTTCCTCACGTGCCTCTTGACATTATTAGACATTCGAAGACTAAATTTGCGAAACCCTAGACCTAATGAGACTCGCCTTAAAATGACTCTTTGGAAAACATGAGGCCAAACATGGTAATAGCTGACACAAAATTGATTTTGATGAAATGAGACCTGAGACTAGCGAGGTACACAACATGAGAAAATGAGTAAAAATACCCTTTTACGTCGGATGATCCATGCTCCTAATGGAATGCGAGTGAAGTGAACTGAAATGAGACACCTAAAATGAAATGCAACAAGATATTTTGATCTACGACGGAGGGATGAAGATACCAACTCTAACATTGGTGCTGATGGGGATGGTAGATCCTTGGAGGTGCCAAAATTCTGATTTACTCGATGGGTCCTTCATCCATTGGGCTAGCAAGTCTGCTTCGATAAATCAACACAAGACTCTTGACTCATTTATTGACTGAAAATTTGACTCAAACCATTTCGATTTGAAACTGGAAGTGTTTGAAAAACTGACTCGACAAACTCAAACCCAAAGAAAATTTAAATCAATATTCGAGAATTATAGCCTTCACTTGGACACAATTTGAAAATATCACAATACACACTTTTAATGGCTTCTCTGAAATTGACAACAATGAATCAAGACCTACTTAACCCGAGCATGTGCTACAAGGCTTTTAATGGTAGCAACCCATTGAGATTTGATGTATTGAAAAATAGCCCACCTACTAATGAGATATGCAATCATGTGTAGTGAAAGGCCTTCTAATGTAACCAATCCGGCATACTTCGGCTACATACCTAGAGTGTGCTCTCACTTTTACGAGCGAGGTAGAATGATGTACATATGACAGCTCACAATAACTATGAAACCCAAGGCTTATGATAATGAACTGAAGTAACATTTATCTTTCAAATTGTACAAGAATATTTTGAAAGGGATCCTTGAAAATCTGAAGCACTAGTTGGTCTTGAGACCCGACAACAAAAATACAAATGTCCATGTTGATGTGGAAAAGAACATTGCATTAGAGGGATAGGAATGCACATAGAAGTATAAGAAGCACGCCGTACGGAGTGTTAGCTGTCAGCTCATGACTATGAGAAATTACCAGCGTATTGTCTCTCTAAGCTCATATTCTCTTCATAGTCTAGGTCATTCTTAAGCAACCATCCCAGATTATCAAACATGACAACCTTATCATCTTCATAAAACAAAATATTAATTTTTGCTGATCTATAAACTAATTACAAGGTAGTCATCATTTTAAAATAAAGTTTCACCAACACTTTCTTGACCATGTACACTAAAAATGTTTGCTTTAGCTTGTTTAGCCAACATGACCTTTCCGGAGTTGATCTATCTCATCTTGGGGCAAGGAGATAATTTTTTTTTTTTCATTTTCTGTCAAGCAGTGATCGTCTTCCTGGTCCCTTGATCCAAATTTGTATTGTTGATCATCTTCACATGACAGCAATCAAGTCATTTATCATTTGAGTTATTGAAAGTAGATTTCCTTACTTGAACAAAGATCTCATATTTTTTTCATGAGGCCCATTTGGATTACCCACTCCTCATGAAGAGCTTTGTCTAATGAAATGAGAGCAAATTGGATCAATAACTTTGTCTTCTTCATTCTATATGATCTCAACGACGGAGAGCTCTCCTTCATGGGATTCATCACAAGGTATTCTTGATCATCATGATATGAAATAATAGCTTGACCTGTCACATTACGAAATTGAAACTTGACTTTCTGCCCTTATTGTCTTCTTCTATGGGCCAGATCTCAAATAAAACCTTCTCTTTCATGTTTTCCATTGCTAAGATCTTGATCTTCTTTGCTGAAATTTTCACAGAGACATCTTGATAAATTATCCTCTAAGTTTCTTTATCACTGCAATGATTTAAATGTCTGGAAACCTCTGCAATATCATCATCCATGAATTCATCATATTCATAAAAATTTTCAATATTTTCAATAAAACTATGAACATATTTGAGATTCTGAACAAGTTAAGGATGGATAAGATTCCTTATACTTTAAAAAGAACATGAGGTATGAAAATCCTTTAAAAGCAGTAAATACGAAGCACGCGGAAAAATTTCATACCAAGATCGGGCTTCCTATTGAGGAAACATTGTATGAATATATTGTGAGCAATCTTTAGGAAAATCTACCTTCAACTTGGGAATATGTATGTCAAATCTAACCAAATGTAGCGACATCCTTCCTATGTATATATAACATAAATAAATTCCTTTGCCAATCTACCTTAGGAATTTTATTTGGAAAACACGGAATGTGATCTCGGCTCATGGGAACATACATATTGATCCAAGCCCAAGTACATTTTGATAACAATAGATTCACCAAGAAATTCCTCGAGCCCTCTTGATTCTTGAAGAGTAGAGTCGCCATAAAAATTACGAACCTTAGGATTCTTCGACCTTTGGAGTCGCCAGGTGAATAATCTTAGCCTTCCCATATTAATAATTCTCCACCATCAACCATCATATCTAACTTGATGCATGTCTTGAGGAAATTTTCAAGTCATATGTTACATTTACAAACTGAATTGAGAGATTGTTGAAACCCGGCGTTTATCTACTTTCGCTAATACAATCAGAAATTTCGAAGGCTACCTAGCATAAGCAGGGCTCATTATGTATCTTATAAAATGAATAATAGTAAAAAGCAAACCATTTTAGTCAGTATAGTTGCCACTATGTTATTACCTAAATCTACCTTAAAATTTGACAGTTTGAGGTAACATCAAACCCACTCAGTACGGCCAGCTAGCCCTACTAGATCGGGAAGACTCTCTCTCACTGTGTTTATACCTTTAAGGCCTACTCGGGGGCATGTAGCTTAGTGGTAGAATCACTATCTCTGTCATATGATGTATTAGTGTCTTGTCTCCATAATGTCCATGCAAAGTGTATGTTTGGCTTCATTGTGAAAATGAGAATTTGGTGATTTGTTTCCAATTGCCAAATGTTACTCCAATTGTGTGTATGGGAAGATATAGGAGATATGGGGCTGAGTGGGAACAATGGGGTTTCATGAAATGATATTTTTTCCCTTTGAAAATTTGACAAACTTTGGGAGAAGGGACAACCCTTTGAATTTTGGGATTCTTGGGGTTTTGGGAATTTTACAAATGAAATGGGAAGGGGAAAAATGACGAGAAAATGACAGGATATGAGGCCAGGGAGGAGTGTCAATGGTAATATTAATCGTGATCATAGGATTACAGTGGGGAAGGGATGGTAGATGGGGAAATGAACAAGTTGGGCACCACAATTATTTTTTAAAAGGCCAATTTCAAAGCCTAAGGAGCATTTTTAAACAAGGTGATAGGGTTTATAGTTTGGCATTCAAATTCTCAAAACAAATCTTTCAAACAACACCCAACACTGATTAATGGCAATTGCAAGATTATTTGAACTTACGGAGCAAATGAGACGAAAAATTCGGGTACATTGGAAGCAGCGACGAAAAATTTGAATGTCGTACATGCGCCATGAGAGAGACCGATTAAATGCAAGCCGATTATGTGTGTCGCGCCGATTAAAAATGCTCTGATGACACCCTATACCGCAATTGTTATGTCTTGCCAGCATCCCAACGCTGATCTTTGTGACTATAAATCTCACCCCTGATCACCGCCTTTCAAGCACTATTTTGCTCTTCCACATTTGAATCGGCTTAATGACAGTGTCTCTTGGTGTACAAAATTAATTGTTGAAAATGAAAATATCTTATATACACAAGGACTTTGATTTTCTTTGACAAACCCACTTTCTAATGTTGCGGTTTTAGCACTTGCACTTTTTTAAATAAACTCTATTTTTTGTTTGTTTCCTTTGATTTTTTGAAGGCGATGATCGAATCATCTTGTCTTTTGCGGGGATAGTGGCATGGGATTTCGAGACGGTGACCGAGTTGCGCTGAAGAACTGCAAGCTGAAAAACTTTGAAAATCACATTACATTTTTTAAAAAGATGAAATTAATGATTTTCTTAGCTGAAGTTGAAGAACAATCGTAATCGAAGCATTATAGCGATGAAATTTTTGCACGAAAACCTTATTTCGAGCCTCCCACATGTACTGTGACATTATTAGTCATTACGAAGACTAAATTTGTGAAGCCCTAGGGCTAATAGATAAACCCTGAAATGACTCTTTGTGAAACATGAGGCCTAACAATGCCAAATTACTTTAAAGTGATTTATTGAGCAGAACACGGGGCTTCCCGGCGGGTACACGACATGAGGGACATGAGTGAAAAGACCCTTCTTTCCTGTGATCCATGCTCCTAATGGAATGCAACTCGCTTGTTGAATGAGACACCTAAAATAAAATGCAGCAAAAGATATTTTAATCTCGACGGAGGGATGAAGATACCAACTCTAACGGGAGGAATGAAATCATGAATCAATTTTATGTATGTTTTTAGTACGCATTTTCATACGGGTAGAAAGGCTCTGCTAGGATTTATGTGCATGGAAACCTACATCCTAGTACATTGGGCGGACTTTGTTCTGGCTGTAAATATAGATTGTGCTACATTACTAATCTCTTAATAAAGAAAGAACTTTTGGTGAAATTAGATCTTATGTGATTTAATGTCTTAGATTGTATCTATTATCTCTTATAGATCTACATATATAGTACATTTGGTGTGTATTTGCTTCTTTAAAAGTTTAATTTCATCTATGTGTGAGTATTAGTCTATGTTAGATAAAGTAGTCTGAATGAAGTACAATTAGCTACGCAATTCCATGATCTTAGAAAGGTTAGAATGTGTTACCATTGATTGTCCATGCCAAATCTCTTATATTATTATAGTAAGTATGAATATATCTACCACATCAAAATATTCTCGGGTGTAGAAACTGGTTCTGACACCCACCACCATTATAGGTGGACTTTGGTGCGCAGAAATCACTACCAAAAGGGCTAGTAGTTGGAGGTTTGTTGAGTTCGCAAATAATGCGAACACGGGTGAAGATTATTTGAGTCCAACATTCTATCTTGCATATTATTTCATCGAGGATATCCCTAATTTAATTAGAGCATAGGTATGACCTAGACACACATGTCACCACCTATCATCTATAGTTTTGTTTCTAATTCCATGGTGGATGACGATGTCCATCTGGGCCTCTTTCCCTCATCCTCATGATCACTTATTGCCCAGTGGTACATTGAGTTACCACGAAGCTATAGTTAACACATTTTGGTGCCTTATAAATGGAATTTATCAAACACTTTCAGCTCCCTATCTACTACGAAGCTGAACTAAACTTCTAACCACGTTGTGCCAAGACACCGCTACCCACATTTACGATAACATCCATGAATGGGGCCATAAGCGGAGGCTTATCAAAGGCCCCAATTCTAGATCATCATCTCATGATTGGTTCTACAAGTCGTCCTTCCTCCCATTTCTTAGGATGTTGCCTTAGCGAGGTGGTCACAGTACCAATCCCATCCATCATTAATAACATATAGATCTAGTCTATTTGTGTAATATTCAAATTTTCCACTAGATAATTGGAATATTAGGGTTCTTACTTTTCTAATTATTCTGTAGTAAATAAGGGTGGAGGGACCCATAAAACCCATAGATGAATAAAATCCACTTTTATGTGTGTATGTGGATAATTTAGAAGTATATATGCATTATGGAGTAGTGGAGGCGATGCTACCCAAGTGGGAAAGAGTGGAGATCATAGAGGAAGTCAAATGAGATCATGTGGTGCATTAAAACTAAAAGCCATAGAGCACTAATGATGAGTTAGTGGAGGGTGCCATCAATGCACACGGTGGAGAAGAGAATTAAACAGGAGATGGCGAAGAACATGGAGAGACAACACAATCTTCATCCTGGGTGGTGTACATGTGCGGCACTGTAATTTATGAGGTGGAGGCCGGGGATATAGGAAGGCTCAAAACCACTCTGAGAGATGAAGGAAACAATAGAAGGTGGGCTTTAGATTATTATTTCTAATCATTTAGATGCGGATTTGTCATTTGACATTTCTATGCATGCTTGATTGTTTGCTTGCGAAATCTGCAGTGTTGTTTATACCTGTGAGAGGTGTTTAAGTGGAGAGAAATCGCACCCTTACCCATGGGGGAATTTGAGTGCCTACTCAGGAAGGTTTCTTCGTCTGCCATACATCATAATTGGCTCACATTCATCTACTCTCATATGCACTTTTATTCTTAGGAATTATGCATTCATTCTCGAGGTTTGAGAGGAGGAGTCGTTTCTAGCATTTTAGCTAGGAAATAGGTAGAGGATTCATCCTTTTCACCTTGTGCTTCAATATCATCCTTTTAGGAGCAATATATTCATATACGACATTGAGGCCATCATTTCGGACGTCCATGTAGCGACAATTCTGGGGTTACATAGTCTAGTCTTGCATATCTTAAGGAGGAAGAATTTTCTTGTATTTCAGGCAAAACCTATGAGGACCATCTCTCACTTTCAGAGACATCATTTCTATCATTTGGGAGCTTCATTGTAGCTGTCTAGAATCAATAGATAGATCCTTCTCTGCATGACAACATTTTACCACAGTTGTTCTATATTTAGTAGCTCCATCATGGAGGAGGTTGGAGGAGACAAATCTTGAGCTTATAGCTTAAGGATGCGGGAAGGAGGGATCAACCCTCTATGCATTGGGTGGTTTTTCTGTTGTAGACATCATATCTCTTGAAACTCATGTAGTAGATATGCATACACAGTAGTCATATGTTGCGAAGACACCTGAGCGATTTTCCAATATTTTCATATTTGGAAATCCTTTATAGGTATCTTGGATATTCATCATCAGTCTCGATCTGAAATCACAGCATCATCTAAACTCTCGGCCACCCGAGATCTACACTTCTATATTTTCGGCAGTTGTAGCTTGAGCATTTACAACATGAACGATAACCAGTATTCCTTCCGGCGGTCAAAAGTTACGCGATCCCTCTTGTGGGAGGACTTAGTCGTTCTAGTCCACTTCCTCTTCTTGAGTGTCTCATATTTTGAGAGCCTTGTCATACTTGTATTCCACCTCCTATATAATAAATGGCTCGAGTTATTCTATCTATTATTATGGTTTATTTATATTATTTGTTCATTTTTGCGATTTTCAATTATTGTATTTTTTATATTACCGCATTCTCCCTTTTGGGATATTACGGTGGTATCGAGCACTTGATCTTTGGCTCGGCTTGTGGGCACTTCATCCTTAACATAAAAATATAAAAGAAGAAAGTAGAGATCTACAATGATAGAGGGTTTCAAATTTCCTCTACTTCTCTTTAGATCTATTCAAGATCTCCTCACAGTCGATCAAATTAAGAGAAGGCAAAAGTGGATGCAAGGAAAAGTTCCATGAAGAGGAAGGTCTAAGCCCACTTCCCTATTAGTAGCGGAAACGACCGACAAGGCAAAGAGCTCCACATCATTCTACTAGTTCCCTTTATTTGAGAAGGAAGGGGGATGTTGTAAATATGAGAAGGCAACTTGGGGTATGAGACCCTAAGTAATGTAATATGCGAGTACAAAGCACGGCCCAGGCACTCAAAGGAGAATCTGTCTCTCCAATAGTTTTTGCAACTCAAGAAAGAGGAGATTCCGCAGGCAACCGAAGAAAGAGCATAGATTCTTCTTGACTACATTTGATGGATCATCCACAAGCACATTGAGGGCTTGGAGGAATATTTAGGCGATTTCTTTGAGCTATGCAATATCGAAAGAAAGGTTTTATATTACGGTCTTGCACCTTTAGGGTGAAGGAAAGGATTGGTAGTTTAGTCATCTGTCATGCCAAAGTGGTTGCTTATGCATATTTCATGCCAAAGGCGAGAAGAGAAAAAGTTTGCTATAAATAAATAAGAATTTATATCAAATAGATAAATCTCCCATCATTGGTGAGATAGTACATGAGGAGCAAAGGAAAGATTTAATCATTATTACTGCGGAATAGGAGCCCCTACCACCACCACTAGTTGTAAGTACTCCATTAGGAGGAAGACACTTGTTTATTTTTCAAGATGGTCTTGAGCTCTTGACATTAGGAATATGCATGATTCATAAGATGCATGAGGAGGAGGAGGAGGAAGATAACAACGCTAGTATAGTAGAAAGAGATGCATCCATCATCGTTACCGGCGGTTGGAGAGGCCATTGCAGCAGTTGGAGGAACTCTTGTAGATGTGCAAGATGTTCCCAAGATTCAACTTATCAGGTTTGTACTCATCCTACTTATTTAGTGCTCATATTGAGATTTGTGAGACCATGCCCTCGGAAATTGCATAACCGAGGACTAGAGCACCTTTCGATTTCGAACGAACATTATCAACTTGCATAGAGGATCCTTGATTTGAACAAGGGAAGAGATGTATAGCTATCTCAGTTATCATGGTTGAGCTACACCCAACACTTTGTGTTGAAGTGTAGGTTCAAAATATGGGAGAAGCTTGATCCTATTTAGTATGCGGCAACTACGAGTTGACATTGTGTATGGCCGAGGAGACAACAAATGCATCATCATGCGGATCTATAGCGTTTTCACTTAGCGGCAATGATGATATGAGGGCCCCATTATTCTTGGAGCATTTGAGAAGCCCCGCTTCACTCGGGAAGCCTTTGGAGGGACAAATGATATATGATAGACATATGATGGAGAATTCCCCATTGTCAAGATGGAGTTTTATTAATGAGCTCTTCACAACTCACGAGAGGGATTTCTACCTGCATGTATGGAGCCTTATGGGTTCCTATTAGGCCATTGATGAGAGGATCTCATGGAGAGACCTCAAATATGGTGCATTTCAACCTTTCGTGGAGCAAAAATCTTATCGGATGGAGGAGATTGGTATTCTACCTTGGGTGGATACAATATTAAGCATAGTATGATTCATCATCCACCTTTGGGATGAATGGATCTGGATGAGGAGTAAAAGGGTTTCCGACCTTCTTGCGGATCTATGATACGGGGAAAAAAGAAGCATGGTTGTCTTGGTTGCTTTTTATTGAGCATGGTTACTACCCAATATCTCATGTTACCTTTAGTCCATGCCATGAAATCTCCCTTATGTTATGCATCGGTAGGAGGCATGCATTTCTTAGTAGTTATTCTTTGAGAGAGTTTGGCCATCACATGATGTATATTATGTCCTTGTATTTACTTTTGTTTGGGATATGTCTCGGGGTATGAATGCACTTTTGTTTAGGATATATCTTATATTCATTTAGGTACTTGGATTTGGGACATGGAATAACTCTCACATGATGTAGCGTAGGAAGTTATTTTTATTGTTACGATATGACATCCCATGTGAATCAATATGTTGTTCTTTGCATGACTTGCATCATGATGATGTAATATGGAAGCAAGTCCATGTTTCTGCAGTAAATGTTAGGAGAAAATAGTACAAGCTCTCCCCATACATTGCATGATATTGATGGAGAGTTAAACGGGAGGCCTTCTTGTGTTGGCTTCTGTTGAGGGGATTATAGTCATTGTACTTAGTATGATGATGATGTGATGGTGTAGCAAGGGCATTTTTGCAATGGTTTCTCTTAAAGAGAATATGGACACTACATTTGGTATAATGATGATGTGATTTGAATAAAGGCATTTACTCTGATCAGCTTCTTTTGAAGTATGGCTCTCCATGCAGTATTGATGCAGTTTGGCATGGAAGTAAGAGGAATTGCTTTGCGGTGGCTTATATTGAGAGAGTATGGCTCTCTTATTTGTTTTCATGATGATTTGGCATGGCGGCGAGAAAGCATTGATATGGTGTTTTTTTATTGGGAGAGTATGGTTTGAAATATTACATGTTTATCCATATGTCTCAACTTCTTATTTTGCACATTGTTGGGATGATGCTTGGATCCAACAAGACAGAAAAAAAACACATTTGTGAGGGGATTCGAAGCATCTTATAATGCCTACATGTCGTATAAATATGGCTCGTAAATGAGTAATACGATCTACTCTATATGAAGAATAGGCTTGTAAGTCTATCGGTAGGGTTGAACAATGTGCTCAATGTCTTAAATGCATAAGACATGTGTACTTGAAAAGTGATGCCATCATTTACGGCCAAAAGGTAATTTGTGATAAGAAAAATTTCCCCATGGACAAATTAAATATGTTTTAGGTTGATTTGCGGGGAGTATGTTGATTTGATTGTAGGCGGAAAATCCATCCATGAACGAGAACATTTCACTTCAGCCTGATCGTCGATAATTTGATCGATGTAAGGGTTGGATAATTGTCTTTGGACAAGCTCGATTTATACCCTATAATCGATACATACTTTCAGTATTTTTCCTTGTTTTATTGATTGGACCAATATTGATTAACTTTAAAGTGAGTGGAATTGGATAAATAAAACATGCGAAGTAATTTTTTGACTTCGGCTTTGATAGAGGCAACTTTTCTCGGATGTATCTAACGTAATATTTGTCTAAGGTTTTAGCATGCAGGTATGTCTTAATTTCATGAAAAACAATCGAAATGATTGATTCTTAGCATTTCTTCATATGACCGGAGTGAAAATTTCACGAATTCTTGAAATAGGGCTTCCCTGTATGTAGATTTCATCGGGCGTACAAGAAGCACCTATATGGATATTTTCAACAATTCCGGAGTTTTCTTGAAATGTTAAGGAAGCTGTTGTAGAAATATTTTCTAAATTCAATTCGGAATCAATATATTGAGAAAATATTCTGAGTTCTTTGATGATGTAATCGGTGGTAAAAATGGAGGAAAAATCATTCTCAAAATGATCGAGATCAAATAAAAATGAAGACCTATGATGAAGATCTTCTGGTAACTCATCTACCGACAAGAATTCATGAATATGTTCATCATTATTTGAATACTTGAGCGGGATCAATTGGTGTTGAAGCTAAGCTCGATATTGAAAATGATTTGTGATTGATCACATTCTTGGATTAGACTCGGTTGAAGAGTATCGAGGAAAATGAAACATGCATTTTGATATACTAACTCCAAAAAGGACTCTAAAGGCATCGGGCCATGAAAGAATCTATTCGATTAAAATTTTTATCCAAGGATCATCAAAGGACATAGTACTTTATGTAATCATATTGATATTAGCAATAGGAAGTTGTACGTTGGGAGGAGGGAGGAAAAAGTTCCCAATAAAAATAGATCTTTAAGCAAACCTACTCGAAATCCTTATGAGGATAGTCTATTTTCGATATGTTGGATGCTCGTAGAGGCTGAGTTGGATGAATAATATGAGAGATGATCTATTCTAACGATCTTTCCTTTATGAGAAAGCTTCTACGATGAGACAAAAAGATCGATGATACAATAGCGGTCATGGTATCAGTAGTTGACCAAGAGAAGGTTGTAGTCTAGAGAGGCATCGAAGCCACACTCCACATCTAAGATTATACCATTTTCCTTAGACCTCTATTGACAGATCTTGTAAGATACCATACGGTTAGAAAACCTCTTCCGTCGAAAAGATTTGAGAATAGTTGGTGATTGGTTAATGGTTGGAGAACCAAGTTATTTCCAACATTTTAACGACATAATACATGTATACGCCCCTTCATCAACAAAAACTATACGAAAGATACGTTTGTTTTTTACTATTATTTGGAATACGAAAAACCATTTGATGGGTAGGCGAAGTGTAAAATTCTCTAAATCGAAGATCATGAGGTTCGAATCTGAGATCTACGACTCTAAGGATAAAGTAATTTTTCTTTGAAACAGGCATGGATGAAATGGCAAAGCCGACATTGATGAAGGGAAATTGCCAAATCTTCAACAATATTGTAATTCTGACGATTCTCGCATGTGGATTGAAAGATGATTCTGATACACCTTTTTAGGCGAGTTTGATTACTAAGTCGAGTTTGTTTCTCGATAATAACGGATGTGAAACTAAGGTAGACTCTTAGTTGATGCAAAATTGGATGTTTTGCTTCTTTACCAATATTTTTACTACCATAATCTTGCGATCGTGTCGCAACCATCGAATATTCTCAAGTGTATTGGAGGAATATCCAACCATGTTACTATCTTGATCGGGTAAGGGATCCTTTAAGACGGCGGTATAGGTGAACCCTCAACAAAATTTTGATACCTTGGCTCTCGAGCACTCTTTTTAAAATGATCCTCTTGAGTTGGTTTAGTTGTATCATTTATCTTTTGAATATTTTTTCTTTTTATTCTTACCTTTCTTCTTACCACCGAGTTTAGATTTGGTTGCTGGGAGAAGTGACTCTATAATGTGAATATCGGTGGAAGCTTAGGGAAGAATCTCCTTTGGGTGAATTAGGTAAAGTGATAATAGGAGAAGTGGTATTGGAAGACTTCTTCTTGTACACGATGCTAACGGAACCAATTACACCAGTAAGCGGCATGAGAGCCGGGAGAAGGGTTGTAGTTAATTAACCATGTCTTGGTAAATCGGGGATTTTTATCATACAGTACCCTAGCGAGTATATACAAGGTCAAGGTGCTGGGCGACAAGTAACTATGTACATGCAACAACGCCTCCTTTGGCCACATGCCAGTATTTGGGCAATAATGATTTAATAAACCATTCAACCAAAATTTGATGCGGAATAAAAGTTTCACTAAAAACCTTCTACGTCTCCATTGATGAATGTGATCGGATATGTACGTAGCGTAGATTGTTTTTAATGAAGTTAGCAATTTTGTGCCATTGTCGCATGTGACGGGAAATTGAAAATGGGTTAAGAAAGAAATGGTAGTGCATTAAAATTATTAAAGAGCGGCGTGGTAACTCAATGTACCATTTCGCGCGGCTAGACGAATGAAAGTTCTCTAAAAAATACGCAATCAAATCAAATCATCGATTAGTGAATTGGATACACAGAGTGATGGGTCATAACGTGATTAGATGGGTTCTCTCCTAACTTACCTTCAAACTTGAATATCAACGGGAACTTGTTAGGAATCGGTGACCGGTATGGAAGATAAAATAGGATCATTAAATGGCGTGATCGTCCATTAAATCTAAAGTTGCTATAAAGATGGTAACCGATGGCTAGGGTCTTGATAACCTTGTGTGATCATGATGCAGGGAAGGAGGATATCAGGATACCCTAGAATTGGATGTGCATTTGGAATCGTGAAGCCTCTTGGGTAACCAAGATTAACCAAACCATCTTTGGGTTGTTGAGGTGCGTGATAAGTAACCTGCAGAATTACGGATGATGCGATACTAGTTTTGGTAGCCTATCAAATTGATACCGTCCACAGTGCGATTGATAAGTAAAATATGGTTGACTAGAAAATCGTACTAGGCGCAACTTGTCTTCGCAACATATGGGCCAACGATCTGAATTGTGGAGTCTGACGCTGGCATAGGCTTGAATAGTTGTCTTGATGCGGGGATAGAAGAAACCAAAGCTACGGATACTCCCGAAACATGTGTTGTAGGTGAACAAAAAAGTTGCGATGAGCACGGTAGTACGAGGTAGAGTCGGGGTATCTTGGGCACGTGCTTCGAACGAGAACCGGAGTGCGGGGACTTGAGCAGTAGAATTTCGGGCCAGTTCTTTGGAGTTGGACCCGAGAAACTAGAAATTTGTCAAGGTTGATTAGGTAAGCGCATTAGGTTGCATAGTTTGTTGAATTTGAGATGGATTACTTCATGTTCATTACGGGAGGTATTGACTCAAGTAGAAGGTTGTATATGAAGTACCATAACACAGTTTAAGACATAGAGTTGATAATTAAGCTGGTAAATTTCCAACTCCCTTTACCAATGATGGTTGACAGGAAGGTTGATAACCTTGAGTTGGGTACTAACCTTGAGGTTGATAACCTTGAGGCATGTCTGGAAATGCAGGGTTGATAAGGACTGCGAGTAATATCTGAGTCTAGGGTTGACCTTGGGGTATGTACTATCCTTGAGGTTGTTCTCGAGGTAAATAATATTGTCCTACAGAGTTTGTCCTCGTAAAAAATTGTAGTTGCCCTCGGTGATGGCCCGACTACCTTGAGTTGCCCCCAAGCGGTAATTGACTACCTTGAGTTTCCCAGTGTGTTACTACCTTGAGGATTTGCCCCAGTGAGTAACTTCTTACCTTGAGGTTCTGAGGATTTGGAATGTTACCAAACATCATAAAATTTTCTCCATGTTCAACGTTTCGGTTTTAGTTCCATTTATACCAAATGATAACAGCACCCGATTGGTCAGGGAGTTCTCTGAGAATTACCCCGAGTAGTGGTACCGAGAGGACCAGAGAAGGACCCACGTATAAAAATGTTTGGAGATTGGGAAAACATAGATGACTCACTTGACATAATTGATGAAGGATAATAACCTCTTGGTGTGGATGAGAAGGAATTCGGGGTGGTGAAAAATGAAGACTGAGTTTTCTAAAAAATCTATCAATGATAAATACCAAGCACGTTAGTTCTAAAGGGAGGCCCTTAGATTATTGATTCACTCTCCCTAAGATTCAAAGTTTCTTGGGTTTTTGAGAAAAGTTACGTCTTAAAATGCAGACCAACAATTTCTTCAATAGATATGAGGTCGGAAGGAATATTTTCAGTAATGCCATAGCTTACCCTAGCTGAACCATGATCACTAGAAGTTGGAGTAACAAATCACGAAGATGGTTCCAATACAACGGGGATTGATGTACGAGCTCAAAAATTTCAGTTCTCTTGGCTAATTCACTATAAGGGGAAATACTACCGGTGACTTCAAAAATTGAAGTGGCTCTTGAATATGATGTGTTTTACATGATTGATAATTAGGATGAACAACTATAGATGACTCTCTTGCTTTTGTTGATCTAATTCTGTCACTAGGTGATACTAGAGCTCGCAACCCTTCAAGTTGGTTTGGTGTATACTCGGGGGGCTTCTGATGGGTATGATTGTCTTCGTAATTCAGCCACAATTAAGAATTATTAATCACACACAATAAAGAAAATTTCAGTAAGAAAATCCTAGTGTCGCTAAGGAAACAAACAAATAGATCACATGCCTAAAAATCTAGGAGATCAAACCACACTACAACGGTAACTCGCCACACTAAAAACACTAGTTGGTAATGAAATCAACATGTTATTTTAATGTAGAAAGGGCGGTTGGAACAATTACCTCGACCTTTGCTTAATGGAAACGGACTAAGTGCAAGTTTCTCTCGCAACCATCTGTAGCGAAGACAACCCTCCGTCCAAGTGAGTCTAGTCGATGTACGCTCCATGTACGGTGGGATCTTTTCCTCACCGTGCCTTAGGAAAAAAAACGATAAAATATTATAAGGTCACTATGGTTACCAACGGGAACTAACTTTATGTTGGGCGAACAATCTATGATCCGACATACGCATAAGGGCAGAGTAACAAAGCTCAATCCCTTGAAGGCTCCTTGACATAATCCAAGGTATATCGGCAAGTGACCTAGGGCTCCTCGACAATGGTCTATTCGAGGTTTCTTTGTTACTTACAGCTATGCGCATATCTTATCGTTCTAATGAGATAGAATTGATTATCCAATTAGTTGAGATATGACCTCGTGCTTGACTCCTTCAGAGGCTTCTGAGCATACAAGCGACTGTTAGGTTGCCTACTATCGCAGATCAACTGCATGACTGTTTTAATTGTCTTGGAGAGATTTGATTACTCCTACTCCAAGACACTAGCCTAAACTATATTGAAAAAGAGCCCTAGAAATATAAGAATTACTAGATTGATTTTAATTTAACATTGATTTTAATGGGTTGTTTCTTAGGGCAATAGGTGTAAGAGAAAGTGAAGCCCATTGATATGTAGTGACCCAACTCAAAACACACTAAATGCATCTATTATGAGAAACAATTCTTGTTCTTTTTATTAATTCTATCTAAAGGAAAATTGAAATTGAAATCTTTTTAAAAACAAATCTTTCCTTTAAACGAGAATAAATGAAAAGAAATCTAATTTCAGCGAGAACTCAAAATGATCTATTGCTCAATAAAATCCTTTTATTCAAGATCAAAACTACAAACCAGATTTCTTTAAAAGAACACTATAATTTCTAGAAATAACAATCCAAAGCTAAAAAAACTAATTTTGACATCTAAAAATTATAGACTAAATCTAAATTAAAACTTCAATATTTTGAGATGTCTTGCTTAGCTTGTAATCTAATAAAAATTCTTCACTTGTATCGGCAAGAACTCAAACATCCAATTTTGGTATTTTAAGTGAAATTCAAACTTATTAACAAAAGTTTTTAAAGATTTGCAAATGAGAAAAATGGGATCTAAATCTCATAAAACAATTTCTGCTATGATGCAGTTTCGGCAAGAAAGCAAGGAAATACCAATGATCTAAAGGTATGCCAAAGGTTTCTAATCTTTGGGCGGGATAAAAAGACAAAAAAAAAAAGAATCATTATAACATGTAGATCTTTCGGAAGAAAATCATTTAAAACTAAAAATGCTGAAATAAACTCTTGTCAGCTTCTTTAGCAAGGAAGATACAGAATGCAAATATTCACGAAGAATCTAACAAACTAATCGAGGAAAAGAGGGTTTTAATATTTTCCAAAAAATTTTAGAAGGTCTATAGGATTCAATGCAAACTAGTGCGGCCCTGCTTCAGCAGGTACTAGAAAAGTGCGAAATTTGCACCTTGCTTGTACATAAAAGAAAAGAGCGAACACGAGAAAACTAAAGAAAAATAAAAACTCTAGGCGTCATTTCTGAAGTTCTACGAGGATATTCTCAGCGGTATAAATCAATCAAAATCAGAAAAATAAATTCACAAGTCAAAAATAAAAGAAATCAAAGTTCAAGATCCATTCCGAGTGGAGTCACCATTTTGTTGGAATGAATAAGTCGTTCTTGTGAACAGACGAGACCTCCCAAGTGTCCTATGGATGGCTTCTTAACAAACGGACAAATAAAAACCATTTTCTCTGGATATTGTTTGACATGAATGAATAACGGGGTTTAGAAACCTACTTGTAGTCTGTGGCAGTCTTTTTCTAGTGGCTTGAAGAAAGTCGTCATCAAAGATGCGATACAGCTTTAGAAAAATATCAAAATCACATGTATATTAAATCAATTTACTCTGAATGGATCTATCGATATGATAAAGGAATTCGAGAAATGAGATAATCAATTAAATAGCCACATGAAAAACAATATTCATTAGTATTAACTTAAATAAGAAGAGCCTTACAACCATATTTTCCTTGATGTCATACATACCTTCACAGGTTCTAAAACAAGAGTTTCCTTGCTAGGCAAGCCTTGCACTCTCTTAAGAATAAAAGCACATGGGTGTGTAATGTTTCCTATAATGATCAACTTATGATAGTATGAATCTTCACGAGCATTTTCTCTAAAAAATTCTCCAGTCAGTCACCTTCTTTCCCAAATCTATCAACACTGAGCTATTTTGAAGGATAGAATGCTATTTTGATTGGGCTCCATAAATCAAGGAGTAGAGGATCCCATAATGGAGGCATGAACGTACATGATAGAAGAACCTTAAAATTCTTGGATAATTTCTTCTAAAGCTTCAGATTTATTTAATGGGTTTCTAAATATTTTCCTTGTTTGTTTTATCTTTTACGAGGTCCTTTTAATAATAAAAGTGCATTTAGCTCCATGATTTAGAGGAAAAGAAAGTTCGGCTTTTTTACCGCAAAGAAATGTTAAGAAAGTGCGGTACAAGTGTTTTTAATACTTTTATGAGCTTTTCTCTCAATGTCAAATTGACTTTAGGAAATTTGATGTTATGACTTCTAAAGTACTAAAATTTCATGGTGAAAAATTTCGGTGTAAAAAATTGCCCCCTAAAGTCATAAATTTTGACATTCGAAAAGTGATGTACTTTATCATTTCAGAGACTAGCTTGTAAAAAGTTTTGATCGGAAACCTATAAAAAAATTCAATTCAAAACATATCATCATGAGGTAGGCATTCCCATACTCGGATCAACACTAACTAAAATTGTTACGTCACAGAATGATTTTAATATTACATCAATAGTGTAGATACAGCATGGGTCTGCGTATCTGTAATATGAATAGTCTACTACATAATGAATAATAAAACTCCTTTTAGCCTGGATGGTGGAAAGTAGATCCAGGGTCTTGATTTTACCTGGCTATTCTCAGACAAATGCAATTCTATCCATCTGATTAATATGTTGAAGTCGAACCATGGTGAAACAACGGTACCTAGTCAATGATGATGGCTCGGCCTTAACAAGTGTAGGCGACACCAATAATGACAACGGCTTTCAAATTCTTAGTCTGATCATGAAATGTGAATAAGTGATCTGAAGTTGAACATTTCATGGACTCATTCAATTGAAGGTCGGTAATTACACAGCCTATCGTCGAAGAGAAACTACCATTAAGGCATGCATATTCAAGGTACTAATGGATTCTACATCAACTTCCTAGATGATGTGAGTTTTTAAATGGAAATGAAAGTGATCATGTAAGCAAGCTCCGACCACGAAACCATAGATCAAGTTTTGAAGAAATTTTTGCAGGGTGACTCAGGGGATGGTCAACGCGAATGGAGATAAATGTTTGTAGATGAATGGTTTGTTTGGTATCCTCTGCAGACATAACGACACCATATGGTTTGGTGATAGTTTCCCTAAGCTAATACCCAAAGCGTTGAAGACCCTTCAATGTGTTTTGATTGTGGTAATGATTTCCCAACCCCGAATTATTAGATCTCTTGTAATTTTATGAATTATTGGAGCCTAAGATGTAAGAAAACATTTGAACCACTTTAGGATTCTGGATCTAGCCCTCCACGGATCGAGAGGTCTCTCTTATAAGTGTAAATAATGATTTATCTTTAAGGATTTTTAGGTATGATATTAGGCTAGTTATGAAAACGAAAGTTTTTGTTGTTTTGGTTGGTAAAGATGATAAGTTGAAGTATAAATTAAGAGGTGAAAGATGTATGAAAGTGAAGGAATGATTCGATGTAAAGATAGGCAGAAGCATCTTCAATCCATTGGGCCATGGAGTCATAATAGGATTCAATTGGAAAAACGTGAGGTTCAAGAGTGGTCCATGGAGCAAGTCAATACATGTCAAAGGATCTTTAGTTGATTTTATGGAATGAAAATAATAAGACATGGTATAATAAATGAAGAAAAAAATAGTAGCCTAAGATCAAGTAAGGCCCTTTGAAACTATCCTGGTTTTGTATGCACTTGAGAAAAACATAAAAATAAATGTTAAATTAAGTACTTTGAAACTAGCCTAATTTTGATGCTACTTTCCATATAAAACATTTAAAACAAAAGAAAAATAGCTTAAGATGGTAAGGACTTTGAACCTATACCTTTCAGAAAGCATAATTAAAGGAAAAATTTCAAAGAAAACATTGGAGAACAAACTAGGGTAAGTGATAATAGACTTCCTAGTTGAGCTTAAATTAGCAAAACTTTTCAAAGAAAACACTTAAGATAAACAAAAGATAGTCTAAGATCAGGTAAGGAATTTGAACCTAGCACTTTCGACATACTCTTAGGGAAAATTTTAGACAAAATTTGGAGATAAAACTAGAGACGGGGCTAACCATAGAATTCCCTAGTTATTTTACTTAGCATAAATTGAAAATAACATTCAAGAACAATGTTTAAAGTTTAGATAGTAAGACCTTGGAGAAAACTAACGACTCTTCTTAGCATTTATATAAATCATTCGAGAATACAATTAGAGGAAAACATAAAGATAAAGCTTATCGGTCAAGGAGTAGAATTACTTGTAAGAGTAAATCCCGTATATTTGTTGTTCTTTACCAAAGAAAGTCATTCAGAATACAAACAAAAAGAAAATAACAAATTACAATAAAAAACATCAAGATTGACATAGACAAGGATCCCCACATAAATCCTTTGTATTGAGTGTTCAGAGCGATTTAATCCATCAAGTCCGGTGGTTCTCTCTGACAAGCTGTCAACTTGGGTATTCTCAATTACAAAAGCAAAACACAATAACGGAAAATATTTACATGCATCCGGATATTGAACCAACTACCTACTATCATCTTCTCAGTATTTATAGAAGAAATGAGGAGTGGAATGAAAAGAATCAAAGTTCATTAATGCAAGTTATTATTACTCTCGTACTTCAAGGGCTCAATAAATTTACGATGTTTTATCTATATTAATTGATTTTCATTAGTATTAATATTTGAGCTGATTTTTGACTTAAAAGGCTCTTGAAGTAGTTAGCAATAACTCCATTATCTTTAGGCAAATATCTTGTTGAACAATAAATCCCCTTCCTGAGTGAAAGATGGAGGTGGCACTTTAAGCATGGTATTTGGAGAGGATTCAATTGGCCTCTGATGTGGTAGTGGAAGTTTTGTGACTGATAGATTTCTTTGTTTTATTCTTGTTGGCCGGATAAATCGTTCATATGGACAAGACCGATCTCCCCCAATTAATCGAAGACAATCCCAACAACAAACAGCGACTAAGTTGTCTTTTCTCTCGATATATTCGTTTTACAAATAATGTTATGAAGAGGTAGATCCTACCTTAAATCCAAATGCTTATTTGCGGTCGCGATCCTTAGTTGCATCAATAATCCTTCGTAACAAGAGATACACACCGTGCAAAAGTATCATCTTTCGTTGATACTGCAATCACAAACAGAAAATATCAATAGCACCTTGTATAACAAATAATTATAAAACATACTTTTATCATAGTGATCAAGGAATCTATGAAATAAATGATCAAATAATGACTTATTGAAATAAACAATCGAAACGACAATTTATTGAGAAAAACAGAACTTGATTGTATTAATCTTAAAATATCCTGAAGAACCTTACAACCTTAGCCTTGATGTTCGAAGGTCTTCCCGAGAATCGGCTTGAGGAATATCTCTACTTTGATAAGTCTTGCCTCTTCCTTGAGCAAAAGAGGTATGTGATCTTTCCTCTATAAAATCTCGAGCGAGAAGAAATCTAAATCTCAGCAGCCTTCAACTCAATCTCCTTAACTTAACTTAACCCCCCAAGGCTGCCCAATGCCTCCTTTTATAGAGCGAGATGAGAGGTTAGGATTCCACCTTTAAAGGGATAGAACCCTCCTTCAAGGGATAGGCTCCTCACATCAAGGTTAGTTCCTTAAGGTGTGGGATACACATGCACCTTACTAAGCGTACTCATCCCCAAAAAATCTCATCGAACCTTCTAGAATTGACCAAAATTCAGCACGGTTTAATTTCGCGCATTTTTGACTTTACGGGGGTACGCACCTATAACACTGGAAAAATGCGTTCTAGGCAACGGTTATCTTCACCTTACTTGCGTACTAGAAAATTTAAGCAGCAGAGGCAAGTTCATATTAGCTAGCATTGCCAAAGCTTTGAGCTTTTAGGGTTTTTCTCCCGAGTTTCGGGGCTTGGAATGAGGAACAAAGGTTGTAAGACTTGCGGAGGCATGTGAGTGTTCTGCAGGCTCATACAATGATGAAATGTCAAGATGACAGGTTTTTAGTGTAACAAATTGCCCCCTAAAGTCACAAGTACGAAATAGATGAAGATGAAGTCATCATATATGAAGAGTGAAGTACTGTCACTACAGGATCATCCTGTGGACACCCCGGTTAGGTTTGTAAAAACATTCAATGCAAAATATATATATGTGTAATCATATCATCCACGAGGCCAGAAGCATTCCCCATACTCGGATCAAAACTAACTAGAAACTATTCTAAAGCTGATGCGATACGGGGAATGATTTTGAATACATCATCGGTATAGACATATATGCTGGTGATGTAAAGTCGTAGCCATTTGTTTATAAATAGTCCTTGTATAAATGATAAAAAATTCTCATGCTGGATGGTGGAAACTAGATCCGGGGGTCTTGATTTCTACTTCTCGAACGATACGATTCTATCTATGCGATTAAATGTGTTGAAGTCGAACATGGTAAAGCCACTTGATTACCCGATCGATGATGTGAGCTGACCAACAAGTGTGGAAGAAACCACCAATAGTGTCAGTGGCTCTCAAAAGTACTCGGTCACAATCCATGATGTGAATGAATGAGCCGAAGTCGAACATGTCACGGAATCCGTCGATCGAAGGTCAATGATGTAACTTTTAATCGTCGAAAAGCGAAAACGCCCGTAAGGCACCTCGTTCCAAAGTGCGATGATTTCTAGATCGACTTCCTAGATAATGAGGCATCGTCGATGAAAGTGATCCGTTGTGAGCAAGCCCACAACACGAAATCATAGATCAGGTTTTGAAAATATATTGGCAGGGCCGACTCCAGGATGGTCAAATGGATGACAAATATTTGCGGATGAATGGTTTTATTTGAAGCTTGTCCTCTTGAACACTATACTTGATACTATGAATGGCTTGGTAACAATTGACCCAAAGCTAATACACGAAACCAGTGAGAAGACTTTCAATATGGTTTGATTAAGCTGATGAGCAAAGGATTTCCCAACCCGGAGTGGACAAAGTGTGTGTTCAAGAGTGGTTAACGGCTTTCCGAATAATCAAAATATAACAGACGGTCGTTTTCTCTCTTTTCCCCCACCATTTACGGCAAGTACCTCTTTATTTTTGACAGAAACCGGAGGATATCATTGCTTGTTTATAAGCTCATCTAAACGGATGAGTCAACAATTCAAATTCGAACCCTAGGAGGGAAATTCAGTTGGGATACGGTGAAAATTAAAAGGGTCCTTTCTTTCATTAAATTTTAACGAGTCGATATAGGAGAAACTCGGTGTTTTTCAATTTTGAAAATTCGAAGAAAAAACTATTTGCGTGGGTGTACTTTTCATAAATTAAGTCTCTCGAGGCCCGAGAAAAGGGATAAAATAATGCGGGAGAGAACTCTATTGGCCAAGTATTTAGTCAACGTATACCTTTTTCGTAAATAGTCCATTTCGATCGTAAAAGGGGGTAACCTCTTCGAAGGACGATCATTCATTTACTTTAACGAGTTCGAATAATCAAGTACTCGCAATCTTTTCATGTTTAGAGAGTTTTGAAAAGGGCTTAAAGAGAACTCCAAGGTTTTAACTTTTTCGGTAAGTTTTAATGAGTTCGAAAAAGGGATAAAAATGTACTCATAGTTTCACTTTTTTGTAAGTTTTGACGAGTTCGAAAAGGGATAAAAATGTCTCACTCTATTGACAGACTTTCAATTTAATTCTGAGCGGGGAAAAATACGAAAAAAGAACTCGCGTTTTCATGTGTTTTACGAGAATGAAATATAGCAAAATGATCTCGGGATTTTCATGAGTTCGAGTCTTGAAAATAATAGCCAAAAAATTGACTCAAGATAGGTTTCATTTTTACAAAAGCTTGAAACATAGTAAGTGTGCTTCGAGTGGTTTCATTTTTACAAGCTTGAAACGGAGAGAAAACTATGCTTGATGCCCCCTAGCGTAACGCTGGAAGTGCAATTTTGACTTAATGGGATAAATCGTTCTTGCGAACAGACGATCTCTAATTAATCGGGGGAAGACAATTCTAGCAACAAACGAACAACTAAGTTTGTCTTTCTCTAGATATATTCGTTTTACAAATAAATGTTATGAAGGTGTCGATCCTACCTTAGATCCAAATGCTTGTTCATGGCCGCGTTGCTTCCGCTCGCATCAATAATACTTCGTCGCAACAAGGGCCCTTTTTGTCACAAGAAAGTATCATCATGTGTCGATCCGCACCCCACAAATCTGTTCATATCAAATAGCACCTCGTATAACAAATAATTATAAAACATACCTATCATAGTGATCAGGGAATCTATGAAATAAATGATCAAACGACAGCTTATTGAAATAAACAATCGAACGACAATTTATTGAGAAAAACAGAACTTGATTGTATTAATCTTAAAATATACAAAAGAACCTTACAACCTTAGCCTTGATGTTCGAAAGGTCTTCCCGGGGTCCGAAGCAGGAATCTCCTCTACTTTGATAAGTCTTGCACTCTTCCTCCAGAAGCATAAAGAGGTATGTGATCTTTCCTCTCAAAAGCTCAGCAGAAGGAAATCTAAATCTCAACAGCACTTCAGCTCAAAAATCTTCTCCAAAAAACTTCTCAAAACTTCTTGAACTTGACCCCAAAAGGCTACCCAATGCCTCCTTGTATAGAGCAAATGAGGAGGTTAGGATTCCACCTTCAAAGGGATAGAATCCTCCTTCAAAGGGATAGGCTCCTCATATCAAGGGATTAGTTCCTTAAGGTGTGGGATACATGCACCTTACCAAAGCGTACTCATCCCCAAAAAATCTCATCCAGAACCTTCCAGAATTGACCAAAATTCAACTTTTTTGGTTTAATTTCGCGCATTTTTGACTTTACAGGGGTACCGCATGCATTACATTGGAAAAGTGCGTTCTAGAACGCAGTTTATCTTCACATTACATGCGGACCCTAGCTAAAAACGCAGGTAGGCTTCATATTAACTGCGTACCCAAGGTTTTTTGAGCTTTTTAGGGTTTTTCCTTCATTTTCAGGGCATGGAATGAGGAACAAAGGTTGTAAGACTTGCAGAGGAGGCATGTATGAGTGTTAATGAGCTCATACAGTCAGCAGAATGTCAGGGTGACATTTTTTAGTGTAACAGATTGCCCCCTAAAGTGCGAAGTCTGGAATAGATGAATATGAAGTCTGTCATATATGAAGCGTGAAGTACTTTATCATTTCAAGGATCATCCTGTGGACACCCCAGTCGGAACCTGTAAAAACATTCAATGCAAAATATATATATATGTAATCATATCATCGCTGAGGTAGGCATTCCCATACTCAGATCAAAACTAACTATAAACTAATCTAAATTGTTCTGATACAGGAATGATTTTGAATACATCAACAGTATAGACATATGTCGACACAGCATGGACGCAGCCATCTGTTTATAAATAGTCTACTGTATGAATGATAACAAAATTCCTCGCAGCCTGGATGGTGGAAACTAGATCCAGGGTCTTGATTTCCGCATCTCGAACTAGTACGATTCTATCCATGTGATTAAATGTGTTGAAGTCGAACATGGTAGAAACCACTTGATTACCAATCAATAATGTAAACTGTTAACAAGTGTGAGAGAAACCACCAGTAATGTCAATGGCTCTCAAAGTACTCAGTACAATCCATGAAATGTGAATGAATGAGCTGAAGTCGAACATGTCACGGAATCATTCGATCGAAGGTCAATGATGCAACCCGTCGTCGAAGGCGAGAAACCTGCCATTGAGGCATGCAGATTTCAAGGTACTGACGATTTCTAGATCAACTTCCTAGATAATGAGCTGTCGTCGATAGAAAGTGATCCGTTGTAGGAAAGCCCACAACAAGAAATCATAGATCAAGTTTTAAAAATATATTGGCAAGGACTGACTCAGGGATGGTCAAAATGGATGACAGATATTTTGCAGATGAATGGTTTGTTTGAACTGTCCTCTTGAACACATAATGACACTGCAGATGGCTTGGTGACAATTGACCCAAAGCTAATACCGAAAACGGGTCAAGACTTTCAATGTGGTTCGATTAACTATTAGGTAAAGTGTTATTTTCCAACCCAGGGACAAAAATGTCATGTTCAAGAGTGGTTAAATTCCCGCTTTCCGAATAACTGCTCAAATGTAACAAACAGTTCGTTTTTCTCTCTTTTCCCCCACCATTTCCGGCAAGTACCTCTTTATTTTTGACAAGCTTGAGGAGGATAACATTTGCTTGATTATGGGCTCATTCTTCCGCATGAGTCCAACTTAGTTTAAAATTCGAACCCTAAGAAGGAGTGGTTCGTTCCCTCGTTGAAAATTAAATGTGTCCTTTATCATAAATTTTAACGAGTCCAAGATAGGAGAAACTCTGTTTTTCAATTTTAGGGAGTCAGAAAAAAAAACTTAAGAAAACTCCATGGGTGTACTTTTTCATAAATTTAGTCTCTCGAGCCTGAAAAAGGATAAAATAATGCGAGGGAGAACTCTATTGACCATAATTAGTCAACGTATACCTTTTTCGTAAATAGTCCATTTCGGTCCGTAAAAGGGGTAAAATTATACTGAAGGGACGACTGTTCATTTACTTTAACGAGTTCGAATAGTCAAGTACTCGGCAATCTTTTCATATTTAGAGAGTCTGAAAAGGGCTTAAAAGAGGACTCCAAGGTTTCGCTTTTTCGTAAGTTTTAAAGAGTTCGAAAAAGGGATAAAAATGTACTCATGGTTTTCACTTTTTCGTAAGTTTTAACGAGTTCGAAAAAGGGATAAAAATGTACTCCTAAGGCCGACTTTCAATTTAATTTACGAGCAGGAAAAGACGGAAATAACTCGGCATTTTCATGTGTTTTACGAGAATGAAAGATAGCAAAATAATCTCGGGATTTTCATGAGTTTAACGAGTCTTGAAAATAACCAAAACTGACTCCAGATAGGTTTCATTTTTACAAAAGCTTGAAACAAAGAAAAACTATGCTTTAGAGTGGTTTCATTTTTACACAAGCTTGAAACAGAGAGAAAACTGTGCTTGATGCCCCCCAAGCATAACTGCTAGAGCGCATGCCCCCCCAGCTTCATTTCATTCAACTAAGTACACATCTGGTAATTAATCATTGGATGGAATGAAGGTTCATTTACGAGATCATATGAAAGACCCGACCTAAAAACTAACCTAAATATACGACTTAACATTTACGAGGTCTATTCAAAGACTCGACTCAATTAGGGGAGGATTTGTTTCATTTTTTAATGAGCTTGACACAGGAAAAGAACTATGCTCATGGTTTCGTGTTTCATTTTTTAACGAGGTTGACACAGGAAAAGAACCGTCCTCAGACCACTGATTCATTTTTTAATGAGGTTGACACAGTAAAAGGAACTTTCCTCAAAAACTATTTGTTCTAATCTATTAATCTACTCTCTACAATCTACCTACTGATTCATTTTTTAATGAGGTTGACACAGGAAAAGAACTATCCTCGTAGAAGCTTGTTTCATTTTTTAAACGAGCTTGACACAAGAAAAGGAACTATGCTCTCGACCAACTGATTCATTTTTTAATGAGGTTGACACAATAAAAGGAACTATCCTCAGACTCACTGATTCATTTTTTAACGAGGTTGACACAGTAAAAGGAACTCTCCTCACACTCACTGTTTCATTTTTTAACGAGGTTGACACAGTAAAAGGAACTATCCTCACACCCACTGATTCATTTTTTAACGAGGTTGACACAGTACAAGGAACCTTCCTCAGAAACTACTTATTCTATTCTAATCTACCTACATAACCTACTGATTCATTTTTTAATGAGGTTGACACAGGAAAAGAACTGTCCTCATACCTAATTCATTTTTTAATGAGGTTGACTCAGTAACAGGAACTATCCTCTGAACAACTGATTCATTTTTTAACGAGGTTGACACAGGAAAAGAACTGTCCTCAGACCTGATTCATTTTTTAATGAGGTTGATTCAGTAACAGGAACTATCCTCAGACCAACTGATTCATTTTTTAACGAGGTTGACACAGGAAAAGAACCATCCTCAGACCACTGATTCATTTTTTAATGAGGTTGACACAGTAAAAGGAACTTTCCTCACAGCCACTGATTCATTTTTTAACGAGGTTGACACAGTAAAAGGAACTTTCCTCACACTCACTGATTCATTTTTTAACGAGGTTGACACAGTACAAGGAACTATCCTCACTCACTGATTCTAATCTACAGCCTGTTGGAGGTTTCCTCAACACAACTAACATTTACAGCCATGGTTGGTTGGTTGACTTCTTTCTTATCTTGCTTCTTCTTCTTCTTCTTCTTCCCTTTCTTCTTCTTCGCCACCTGGTTACTAGCGTCAAGGCTTTTACCAGGCGAAGAGGAAGAAATGGAGGAAGAAATATTAGATGAAGAAGGTAAAGGGTCAACAGAAGGTTGGTGATGTTGAGATGGTGAACTCTGTTTAGGTGAAGCATTCGGTTGAGGTGGAACAAATGGAGTATTCAGGGCCAATGAAGTTGAAAATAACCATATCGGTAAACCTATTGTAAATCCAGGTAATTACAATGTAGCCATATAAGGAGGACCAACATTTCCAAAGCAAGGAAAAGTACTAGGAATCTTGTTAAGAGGGGTTCCTTGGTTGGTAAATTCCTGAACAGTTGCCATTATAATCAACTCCAGTGAATTTTATTAACAATTTAAAACTAAAATTAACAATTCACAATTCACACCTAACTATTAAAATTCACAATTCACACCTATGGTCTTGAAAAGTAAAAACAAACAAATTAACACGCGCTATCAAATCTAGGAGTCAAACCACACACAAACAGTAAATTCCTGTACTAAAAACACTAGTTGGTGATGAAATCCAACATCGTAGAATTTAATACAGAAAGGGCGATTGGAACAGTTACCCCGACAACCTGCTTAATGAAACAGACTGACACAAGTTTCTTCACAAAACCATCTCGAGTGAAGAGAACCCCCCAGAGAGTCCAAGTGAGTCTAGTCGACGTCTGCTCCAGGTACAGTGGGATCTTCCCTCCACCGTCACCTTAGGAAAGAACCCTATGGATTATGGCCACTAAGGTTACCAACAGAAACAAATATACCTGGGGGAACAGTCTACGATCCGACACACACGCAAGGGCAGAGTAACAAAGCTCAATCCCCTTGAAGGCTCCTTGACATCATCCAAGGTTTACCGACAAGTGACCCCAGGCTCCTCGACAATGGTCAATCCGAGGTTTACCGTTGTTAATACGTGTATATCTTCTATCGTTCCCAATGAGGAAGGATTGATTACCTCACTGGTTCAGATATGATCTTGTGCTTGACTCCTTTAAGAGGAGCTTCCCAGAGCATACATGCAACAATTGGAATTTTTCCTACCGCAAGATCGACTACTTGTTTGTTTTACTGTCTTGGAGAGTTAACTAAAACCTATTCCAAGACACTAGCCTAAGCTAGATTGGTGATAAGAGCCCTAGAAAAAAGATTACTAGATGAATTTTAATTAAGCGTTGTGTTATTTAGGCTGTTATTACTCAAAAGGGTAAATGGATATGAAACCAATGGTGTTATGACCCGAACCAAAACATAATGCAATCGAATATGATAATGTAATCTTTTCAATTCGATGAATCCTACCTAAAGTAAGGAGAGAGTTTCCATCCACTTCCAACAATGCAAAGATTGATAAATAAGAGAAAATATAACAAATTCTCTAATGCACTAATTTCATCAAGAAAAACTAATGCAAATCAATCCCAAAACAATTTTTTTATTTTTGTGTTTTTAAAACAAGCATAAAAACATCTAAATTCAAATCAAAGAAAACTGATCTAAATTTATGATTGATTTTTCAGAATGTAAACTATGCAATTGTAATCTATGCACAATTCACTTGAAAAGTATGCAAATGTAATTTATGCACATTTTTCATTCATATTCTGAAAATGAGAATTCTAATTATGCAAATGTGATCTATGCAAGAGAATTCTCAAACACAAGATGATTCTAATGTAATCTAAGAACCAATCAAGTGGAAGTCAAGAAAATCGGGTGAGAGTTCCAAAAATCAAAAACACTCAAAGGCGATCAACACTCATACACAATTTAGCCCCCCCCGGCGAATGAGGGGGAATTTTTTTTGCAAAAACAAAAGCAAAAAGATGCAAAATTGTGAAAAGACTGAGACAAACCTTCAATTAATGACCAAAGGAAATCAAATTAAGAATTTCTCAAAAAAGAGACTCAAAACACCCAATTAACTTAATGGAGATTGATGAGATGAAGAATTTGCTGAAAGAAATTCAGAAACAAGAATTTTTGACAGAAAAATACAGATCTGGGTAGATGCTAAGAATCCTAAATTAAATATAAACTAAACTAAAAGAAGAAATCTGAAGTTTTTCAAAAATTTTAACAGGGTCCGCAAGCTCCCAGAAGTAACAAGTGCGGTCCCGCACTGTTTACTTAAGGAAAGCGCCAGAAAAATTCAAGAAAAACTTAAAAGATTTCCAAATTTTCAAAAACAGAGAAAAACTAAGCTACCCAGGCAGATATCCATCAATCAAAAACCAGGAAAAACTTTTCCTCAAATCAAAATAAAAGAGAACCAAAAACAACAAGTTCTTTCCCCAGCGGAGTCGCCAATTTGTTGGCCGGATAAATCGTTCTTGCGAACAAGACCGATCTCCCTAGTGTCAGAAGACAATCTAGCAACAAACGAACAACTAAGTTTGTCTTTCTCTAGATATATTCGTTTTACAAATAAATGTTATGAAGGTGTCGATCCTACCTTAGATCCAAATGCTTGTTTGCGGTCGCAGTGCTTCCGTTGCATCAATAATACTTCGTCGCAACAAGGGCCCTTTTGTCACAAGAAAGTATCATCATTCGTCGATCTGCAATCACAAACAAGAAAATATCAAATAGCACCTGTATAACAAATAATTATAAAACATACCTATCATAGTGATCAAGGAATCTATGAAATAAACGATCAAACGACAGCTTATTGAAATAAACAATCGAACGACAATTTATTGAGAAAAACAGAACTTGATTGTATTAATCTTAAAATATACAGAAGAACCTTACAACCTTAGCCTTGATGTTCGAAAGGCCTTCTCGGGGTCCGAAGCAGGAATCTCCTCTACTCTGATAAGTCTTGCACTCTTCCTCCAGAAGCATAAAGAGGTATGTGATCTTTCCTCTCAAAAGCTCAGCAGAAGGAAATCTAAATCTCAACAGCACTTCAGCTCAAAAATCTTCTCCAAAAAACTTCTCAAAACTTCTTGAACTTGACCCCAAAAGGCTACCCAATGCCTCCTTTTATAGAGCAAATGAGGAGGTTAGGATTCCACCTTCAAAGGGATAGAATCCTCCTTCAAAGGGATAGGCTCCTCATATCAAGGGATTAGTTCCTTAAGGTGTGGGATACATGCACCTTACTAAAGCGTACTCATCCCCAAAAAATCTCATCCAGAACCTTCCAGAATTGACCAAAATTCAACTTTTTTGGTTTAATTTCGCGCATTTTTGACTTTACAGGGGTACCGCATGCATTACACTGGAAAAGTGCGTTCTAGAACGCAGTTTATCTTCACATTACATGCGGACCCTAGCTAAAAACGCAGGTAGGCTTCATCTTACCTGCGTACCCAAGGTTTTTTGAGCTTTTTAGGGTTTTTCCTTCATTTTCAGGGCATGGAATGAGGAACAAAGGTTGTAAGACTTGCAGAGGAGGCATGTATGAGTGTTAATGAGCTCATACAGTCAGCAGAATGTCAGGGTGACATTTTTTAGTGTAACACA